>JAODUP010000002.1:952500-975000 GCA_025642065.1 Paralvinella palmiformis
GTCAGGTTTCAATGAGTATTTAAAGAAATTGAGTAAAATGGATGTTCGGGGTGTTCTTCTGTTGTGACAGATATTGTACTCCACCATACTGGATCACGTCCATCCGGATACCTAAACACGTACGTCATATACTCAACTGTCATGTTCATACGTACTTTCTCATTTGTTTGTTTGTTTGTTAATGTTACAGTTCATTGCTTGTTGGTTGACCTGATGGTTCTGTCCGGTTCCGTTTCTGAGACGTCTGTCGCCGTATCTTGTTAATGTCAGACATGATGCCGATCAAGAGGGATCGCATTCTGGACCAATAAATCAGTCGAATTAAACGAACGATTGGCCAAAAGCAAAATGGAATAAACAACAGATGCGACCAAACCGCCGGATTATTCGAATCTATCCGAACGGGAGACGTTTTGTTTAATTCCAAATGGGGAAAACAAAGCCATCCATTCGATTCCTCTCTGTTATTCGTGACTGTTCAATAATCATTGTCTCCCCTGTCGTCATTGTAGAACTTGCCATCAACGTTTCGCGTGTCTGGTTAATAAACGCTCAATCTGCGGTTGATATTGCGCACAATAACAATCAATTTCCACCTCGGTGCCGGGCACGTACGATTTATTCCCTCATCCCGATGTCATTATTCTACAATATCCCGATGTCTCCTGCGTTCAGTTACCTTACCGTCGGGTAGCAATCATCGTTTTAATTAAGCCATACGCCTGTTGTTGGTGACCCCCCCCTCCCCCATCTTTTTCTCGTGGACAATAAGACTACTGCGCGCGGAAAGCCGTTATCTGTCCAGTTATGGTGGAGAACAATAGCAATAGATGTAGTACGGATGCCATTAAGCGTTCTGTTAATAGATGAAGCGCAGCACAGAGACGAGAACGTGCTCAGCTAAAAGGACGTCACAAAACTGTCAACTGAACACCATTTAACTGAAGAAGTCATTCGCCGATCTTAATCTTGGCGGATTGCTAACGCGATCAGCACCAGTCTTGGTGGCCGGCGGTGGTGTATTCGACCTGAAACGGTGATGACCTGGGGTCGAATCCACCGATCGGCTCGTGGGTGACACGACCATAGACGCGTGTTCGCTCGCGCTTAAAAATAACGGTGGTGGCTAAAAGGTATGCCTCTCGGGGGGTGCGGTTGACGGTTGTAGAATACTACACCAACTATATATATATATATATATATATATATATACCTGCTTTTTAAGCAGGGCCTGTCAAGTAGAAAATGTCAGAATATTAGTATTGTTTGTAACTGATTCTAATTTGAGACGAATGTAGAATGAGCTCAATATTAATCTAGTAGTATTGTATAAGTAGACTATACCCTAAAGATAATTTACCGGAAACTGATCGCCCTCAAAGTTACACGATTGATAAAATAGCATATGCTTTGTGTGAAATATTCTGTACAATAAAGTATTGTAACATGATAGTTGACGTGTCATAGGATGTCAAATGTAATTAGACTTTCTCCCTTTTTTAACAGGATAGTTGACGTGTTATAGGATGTCAAATGTAATTAGATTTTCTCCTTTTTTAACTCCTGTTATTCTGTTTCAGTTAATTACCGGTGAGTGCATTTTTGTATTAATACTAAATGTACTTTTATGTAGGATGGGCGCAAAAATAAATGGTTTTAAAAGTAGGCCAAACAACTGTGAAGATCGTGGGGCGACAGTCAATACGTCTATAATCCGTATATTCGATATCGCGTCATTACAGTATGGCATGATAACGCCGATTTCTTTTCTATTTCCAGTGTGTGCCATCATGGCCAAGGGGGTGTTCGCCCTGATCGGGTTCGCCAACACTTCCAGTCTGCCGACAATCCAATCCTATGCCAACACATTTCACATGCCTTTCGTGACGCCAAGCGCCCTCACCAACCACACGGAAATAGACCAGCATCCGAAACGGAGCTACATCCTACACATGCGCCCCCTCTATGACCTCGCTATTGTGGATATTATCAGATATTATAAATGGGATAAGGTCTATTATATGTACGATTCCAATCTAGGTAAGTGAAAACCGCCCCGTTGGCAATTTATTGGTAATTAGACAATCGCATGACGTCCCGCCGTATTCCTGTTCAATTGTCGGCGTTCGTGCCGTCCAAATCTATTCATATAAACTATGATTCCCGATGAAAATGTGTAGCATTCTTCGTGTAACTTATGGCGATAAGTTTTTAATGGCGCACCTAGAAAAAGCGGCAAACCGGTTTGAAAATGAATTAAAGTATGACGAACGTGGAAATGACGTTTATATAACATTATTATACCGTTATTTCAACCTTCTTGTGTCATTGTTAAACTCGCTGCTAAAGTGTACTATATGTGTTATTAAGGGAATGTAAATTTAAATGGGTAATTGAATAATAAAATAACTAACTGATTTCTGTTACACCGGAAATTGAAATCAACTTCACGACACAAATGTGCGAATAGTTGGCTGTAATATCTCAATTGTAAAGTGGTGGACACTAGAAACTGGAAAGTCTCTAGTTCGAATCCAGTAAAGAGCTCATGCTCTTCTCTCGCGTCATTACCGGTTGATATTACTTTAATTAGTTTCAATCAAGATGAACATCATTTACGAGCAGTTAATGAAGACGTGTTTAATATAATCTGCTTGATTCAATCAAATTAGCAATTCGCTACTTTCATGAACTGTTATTAAAAGTTTTAATTAGTAATTCTTAGTTAGGATGAAAATTATATTATGGTGTCAATTGATCATGATAAACCAATATTATTTGTTCTTCTGAACCTGTCTTCTGCATTTGATACCGTTGACCATAATGTACCTTTTCTCAGGTTGAAAAACACGTTTCCTCTATCAGATAAAGTATTTGATTGGTTTCAATCCTATTTGGAACAACACTCTGAGAAAGTGTGTGTTTATTGTATTTTATCTGATGTTCATTGATTGTTATCTGGTATACTGCAGGGTTCAATTACTGATCCTCTGGCGGTTTTCACAATGTACACACTTCCTCTTGGGATTATTCCACAGCGATATGACATTAAATATCATTTGTATGCTGATGACACACAGCTGAATATATCAATGGATTCTGACAATGAGTTAAATGTTTCCTCTTCCTTGAAAAATTTAAAAGAGATTAGTGTTTTGCCGATATTCGGCTATGGATGACACACAATCTTCTAAAATTAAATAATGATAAAATAAAAAGATTATCACCACATTTTATTAAACCCCTAAAACCACCAGTATTACAGATGGGTGCATCTTCAATTGCCCCTAAATGGGTCAGTAAAAATGTTTCGGTTATTTTTGACAGATCTATTAATATTTATGAACATATCATATCAGTATGTGAAGCTTTCTATTGTCATCCTAAGAACATCCACTGTCTAAAGGTATGATTGACACAATAAACGCTTGTCACGATAGTCCTTACCTTTGTTACATCTAGTATAGACTGATGAAACTCCCTGTTATATAGCATATCTGATTATAACATGAATCACCTTCAACAAATTCAGAATAAGAATAGCTCTCACAGTGTCAAATACTCGAAAAAACGATCACATCACCCCAATTATTAAAATACTATATTGGTTACTTATTAGACAGCATCCATTTCAAGATTTTACTAATAACTTATAAGTCTATTAATGACATGACACCAGAATACTTGTAGGAATTGGTGTCCATTAGACAATCATCTCGAAAACTCAGATCATCCAGTCAGATACTATTGCAGATACATTGGTTCAAATCAATTGGCTATTATGCGTCCACTGTTGCAGCCCCCAGCTTGTAAACAGTTTGCCTTCGGATATCAGAAATGTGTCATCTCTTACTTTCACCGATAAATAATGATTACATTTCATATATCTTATTGTGTCTTTTTTAACAAACCTGTTATTTGTGGTATCACTGTACAACGCTTCTGATTGGCTTCTGGTAATAAGGACATTGATGATAAGATATATGGATTATCAGCCACACGGATTATGCAATTTATGTCAAAGTGTAGGTTAATTTAACAAACGACTGGAATAGATTTGGCTATTTATGGCGCTTTATTAAGTCTACATTAATAATAATAATAATAATAATAATAATATTATATTATTATTATTATTATTATAATTTATAAATATTGAAATAACTCACTTTCACCGACTATTAGTTCTCGCTATTATCGGTAGATGTATCTCAATGATCAAACTGGTGGTGCAGTTGGCCTGAGAACTTGAGTACCATGGTTCTAAAACAGACCTAGATATATGTGAAGGACGTTCAAATCCTTTTATTGAAATTCATTATATTGGACCATATAACAATAATATTTCTTATTTCCATTACCTAAACTATGGCTTTTTATTATATCAAAGTCTTCTGCTACAAGATCCAATAGGTTCTATATATTGTCTGGTATTGTTTACATTTGCGTCGGTAGCAGTTCGGATGAAGCAATCCCATTCTGGAGTATCTTCACGTTTTCTGCGTCAGACACGATATACTAACCCGGGATGTGACCCGAGTATTCCGGGGGCCGTGTTCCGGCATGAATTATATAACGTTATCAAAGACGCTGGTGGCGCCATCGCTAGGGTGAGCAGCGTAGACTTGCTCTGACCTTCTGACCCCCGGTACGACATCACACTCGTTATCGCCCATCACCGGCCACAAAGCGCCACCGAGCCTCCCTCTTCCACACCCGTGCTCCCTCCTTCCCTCCCCAGTTTCGGCTCCCAGTTCTCGGCGAATCCAGTTCCACCCGCAGTAAGCGGGCCTTCGGTTAATTCGAAAGCCTAATCGCGGCCAAGAAGCGATCGACTTGCGATCGATGGAACAAATGAGAACCAGTCGACTGGTTCGTGAGCAGCTACGGTCCTCGAACCATAACTCTCTTGCTGGCCTCTCTCAGCCAGTAGTCGAGTTATGGCTGGAATTATGTCGTTGGCCGAGTCTCTTCGGCCCATAACAAATATGTCATGACGACAGGCAGGCGATAATTAGGCGAAGATTTGATATATTTCTGCTGGCCTTCAAGCGTTCAAGGGAAAGGCGAATTTAGCCACATTTTATGCAGTGAGCAAAAAAATCCAAACAAATATAAATACAACACACGCACGCACGCACACACGCACGCACACAACACAGTTGTCTATGGATGTCTAGTATAAATGAAGGAAATGGCTGGCATCCTGATGTCACCTGTGTGCACCTGTGGGGTGAACCATTGTATAGGACGTCTCAACAAAAGGGCACTTTATGTCTCTCCTTCACTCAGGCATGACCACAGTAGAAGAGTGTATGTAACAGTAATGACGTCTAGAGCCGACTTCAGCTAGTCGATGAGGTCACACGTAGGCCACACTTTAGATCCAGAATGAGACAGATGGCTGATGTGTTAGTTATGAGTGATAACTTTGTTTGTTTGTCGATGTTGGTCATATCTTGAGGAAAGCGAACACTAGAAGGCTACAATGACATGGAAGTCTATAATGACATGCGAAGTCTATAATGACTCGGAAGTCTACAATGATATGGAAGTCTACAATGACATGGAAGTATATAATGACATGGAAGTCTACAATGACATGGAAGTCTATAATGACATGGAAGTCTACAATGACATGGAAGTCTATAATGAAATGGAAGTCTACAATGACATGGAAGTCTACAATGACATGGAAGTCTATAATGACTCGGAAGTCTACAATGTGGTGTGCTACCAACTGGAACACAAGAGAACGATATGTATTGGATAATAGATAAATAAATAGATAGATAGTTAGATAGATAGAAAGGAGGGTGGATGAGCGAGATGAGATGGAGGACATGGAAGTCTACAATGACATGGAAGTATATAATGAAATGGAAGTCTACAATGACATCGAAGTCTATAATGACTCGGAAGTCTACAATGATATGGAAGTCTACAATGACATGGAAGTCTATAATGAAATGGAAGTCTACAATGACATGGAAGTCTATAATGAAATGGAAGTCTACAATGTGGTGTGCTACCAACTGGAACACAAGAGAACGATATGTATTGGATAATAGATAAATAAATAGATAGATAGTTAGATAGATAGAAAGGAGGGTGGATGAGCGAGATGAGATGGAGGAGAGATATCTCATTAGCCTCATAGCTGATCACACTAAGGATAGATGACTCATTAGTAATACATCCCATAAACACAAGTAATGCTGGGATTCGAACCCAGACTTCTAAATTGACAGCGCAATCCTGTTACCGAAGAGCAATTGAAGTGTTTTCTTGAGTGTTAGATGAGGCGCCAGTTGGCCAAGGTTCTCACTGTGAGCCCCTCTCCCCCCCCTCTCTCTATCTCTCTATCCATCTCTCTCTCACTCCCTCAGTATCTCCCCCCTCTCTCTCTACTAATGTGACTTTCTAGCTAATTAGCGAGTTATATTTGTTTGCTAATGTTACTCATCAGTCGCCATTGATGACTAACATAAAACTATTGTTGGTAATTACTGTCAGAGAACGTCTGTTTCTTCCAGTCAGATCGTAATTAAGATCCATATTGCTCTATTGAAGCCATCAATATGATGAGATTGATGGTATGACAGCACCAGAATTGTCACTTAGTGACTGATGGTTCGGCCATATATACATTATATATATATATATATATATATATAAAACTGAATATTGGAAATACCCCCCCCCCCCCAGTTGATTGTACTTAGTCTATTGATGTTAGACTAAAGAGTGTCATAATTATTCTAGTTCAGCTGTATTGCGCGACTGAACTAATGGTGTAGACAGTCGCCTAGATCATTATACGTTGCTAAACTGTACAACTGAAGATAAACACTCTCTGGTACCATCACCGTGAAGAGTCCACACATCACTCGGGGGGTTGCCTTGTGTGTGTATGTGTCCTAGTTTTGTTATCACTAACCAATAGACAGTTATTTTCTCAGTATGTGCGAAGTCGCGAACAGCAAATGAATCAGAAAAATGATGACGCCATCATAGTTGAACGTTTATGACGTCGTCACAAATGGAAGACTGAAGGCAGAGTCACGAAATGGGTTTGTATTAGTTCGTAGAATGGAGATTATTGTCCGAAGAGCAAATGGGGTGAAATGGTATACATTTAACAAAAATAAAGCTTCCCCTTCTATAGTGGCGACAGCGTACACACGATCTACTCTGGTATCTTCTAAGGGATGTGTCGATGTACATAATGTGCAACAAGCTGGTGGATGACCAGAGTACTGTATCCGCATATCGCTGATGTCTATCAAATTTCTCCATCCACCAACTGCACACAAGCCGACACACAGAGAGTTGCTTATACTGACTTACAATTGACCGGATGTTGTCAGATCCCATTGACTACGGTGTGATAAGACGACGCGCATTTTGCTCTGAGGGCAGCGCCGACAAAGTGCCGCTGTCAACGTCCGTCGTAGGAGCCAGTTTAGGGATAAAGGGTAAGCTCTTTGCCCGGTCACGTGTGATGAGAAGCTTCTCCGGACTCTTCCATCAACACCACCCCGCCCCCCGCCGGCTGTGATAATAATTAATCATCCTTCGACAGACAGATGGACCAGAGAAGATCGAGTTAGCGATTGACCTGACAGATAGTCGTGTGTCTGTTTGTGGTCATCGCGCGAAAGGTTCGTAAACAAGAGCAGATAAGATCGTAACAACTGTTGAAGTAGGGGGTGGGGGAGGGGGTGGGGGGGCGGGGTGAGGTTTGGGGGCGAATTGATAATAAAGTGAGCGTTTCGGGAGAAGATAATTCTGTAGATGATGATGAAGACGACAGCCAGATAGGAAGATGGTGAACAATGTATTGTCCAGCTCCCCAGTTAAACTAACGATGGATAAAAGGCACAGAAATTTCCTTTGATGTCAACGAATGATGACTGTTTGGCCTCAAAAGTCTAGCATTGGGGTTCAAAACCCGATCTAGGTATATTTGAAGGTTGTTTCAACGGATACTTCGCTTTATTGTAAAGTAGTAACTGAAGTAGTAGTTGTAGTAGTAGTAGTAGTTGTAGTAGTAGTTGTAGTAGTAGTAGTAGTAGTTGTAGTAGTAGTTGTAGTAGTAGTAGTTGTTGTTGTTGTTGTAGTAGCAGTAGTAGTTGTAGTAGTAGTAGTTGTTGTAGTAGTAGTAGTTGCAGTATAGTAGTAGTAGTAGTTGTAGTAGTATTAGTTGTAGTAGTAGTAGTTTCTTCTCAATGATTTCTTTAGAAATCTCTTGGTTATATAGCCAGATGTGTCACACACACGGGGACACACGCACGCACGCACACGGACACACACACACACACACACAAACACACACACACACATACACACACACACATATATACACACACACACACACACACGTGCACACACACACACATACACTTCGAAGATTGTCATATCTGGGAGATACCTCCGAGAGATGACTTACAAGAGAAATATCCCACATAACAAAAACACATATTTTCAGTTGAATCTAACTCTAACCTGGAGGTTAACAGTCTAGCGCTTTAACTATTGAACAATCGAAGCGCCCCCTTGTGACTAAAGAATGACGAGAGGGAGACTCAATTAGCTTGTTCCCGTTTTCAGACGATACAATATTAAGCGTCATTGTTATGCTGATTACACTCAATTATAAGGTGACAATAGACATGATATATGGTACTCTTTGTCCTCTTTGATTGAAGTATATGTTGTGGATATCGATTTTTTTTGGTATTGGTTAGCTTCATACAATTAACTGAACGAAACGAGATGGAGGATCTCTACTTATAAAGGTAGGATGATCTAATATAAAGTGCCCATCATTGACAAATTATTATTGATAACACCACAAGATGAGTTGAAGAAGCTGGTCGGTTCTACATGGGACCACCGGACAATAAATACCTATCGTCTCATCCCTAAGTGAATGTAGCTGATGAGGCAGGTGAGGTATCGGTTGAAGAATTCATCATTTCGTGGCTCGATGACGGTGTGAAGGACGTCTGTCATAGAAAATAAATTTCACCAAACACAGCTGTTGATCGGATTTGAACCCAGACCTTGGAGGTCTACAACGCAGTGCTCTATCCGAGGGCCCTCAACGTATCCTTAAGGATCTTGTATAAATGTACAGATCATACGGTAGCCTAGAACCTGGGAGATTCAGTTGTTACAGCGCTGCGCGAGTAAACTCCCAGGTTCGTTGTGAATAAGGACATATTGTACTGGTCCATACGAGGGAGTGTAAAACGTACTGACAATTAAGGATGAAAGGTTTTTAGAATAGAGAGCTGTTTTTTAAATTGCAAATCTAAACCAATTAAATAAATAAATATGCCCGTAGATGGCCTCGGGTGAGGTTTGGTTGCTATTATTACTAAATACACTATATAGCCAATATAAATGGCTTATAAAAACATAACATGTGTAATAATACGATATTTTAGAGTAAGTAACAAAGCCTTATTAACTCGAGCTAGCATTAACCTACGTACAAATGCTATTAGTAATGTAAGAATTATTATTATGATACGAGGATTTCTGCAGTAGCGAGACATTATAAGGTGACTGTTATATGTCAATTAGCTCTCTCTCTCTCTCTCTCTCTCTCTCTCTCTCTCTATATATATATATATATATATATATATATAGTTACGCGACCCAGAGGATACAGTGATCGGACATCGTTGACTGAGAAGCGTCAAGCTTTAATTGACTCCCGAGAGAGGAAGAGCGCCGGTTAGCCAGCATCTTGTCTCGTTCACTTCCTGTTAAACGTATTGACGGCCGCTCGAGGCCGCGTACAGCGGCGTCGTTATTACAGAGTAGAAGCTTCGGCTAGAAAAGGGCCGTGATCGTCAGCCGTCTGGGCCGCGAGTCGGCGAACAAGGCGACCCGCAGCCGAGAACGGCCAACGAAAAACAGGACGACCTGTAAATTGGGCCGTACGTAAACGTTATTGTTTTACGGCCGGCCACTTTTGTGCACGCGGTGGGCTAAATGGGTCGGGGGGGGGGCTCTTAAAGGTGCTGGAGGTGAAGCTGAGGATGAAACATCCTCATAGCCCGGCCCGAGTTTGAATCCAGGTGTTAGAGAAGTCTGCGGCCAAATGGGCTACTTGTCAGGCCATAGAGATGCCTTATTGGGCATAAACTCGTCAGTACGTTGACGTGTCCGGTTGATACAAATGCCATCCAGGGCCCGATGAGTCGAATGTCTACACTTGAAAACACCACTCGTTCGGTGGACAATGTCCAATAAGACGGCCATATTGGATTTGCTGTCCAGTTGTTGGGCTGTTTTCGTTCATGTCAAAGCCTCGATGATAGGGTTTGGCCGAGTCACGTGTGGGTGGACATCAACTTGTGCGGCATTGCCCAAGCTTCCGGTATTAAGGTCTGCGCGGGAAGCGGGATGGGCGGGTGATATTTCCCATGCGAGCATCATTACACGCCAGCTATTGATCCCGAAGCTCGCATAATCACCGATCCGGGTATCCTAGGCGTCCAAGTCGATTGCCTCTAGCAATTATTTTCGTTTCGTCATCCCCTAAATCCTCTCTTCCTTATAAACTATTCCCCGGTAGCATGTACGGGAGTGGAAACCCCACTACTTCCCCCCGCCTTTCCCCTATCCGGAATGGGCGGGTTTTACCGCTTACGAAGCGAGCCGCTGGGATGACTGTCCATTACAAGTAACGGCTAAAGGACGAGCCTCGAATCTCCAGCTTCCGGACACGCAACGCCAATTGGCTTCCGGAAAGGGCCGCCCGGCACGCCAACAGATGGCGTATCTGTCGAGGACGAGGACAATAAACGCCGTTTTATACAGCCTTCGTTTTGACCGCTGCCAGTCAGATAGGCAACCGTCACCTACTTCGTGCCCACAACCGCTGCAGCACGCAACCCATTCCAACCCCATCCACAATACTCCACCCCGGATCCGACTCCCAAATGTCGTTAAGAGACTAGCCATTTCGCAATTGGCACTTTCTAAAGACTGGCTCCATTAGGAGGTCTCGTTGTTGTTCATTGGCCAACACGATGGAGACGAGAATGTCGTCGTATTTAATTTGAACAGTTAACATTTGCCGGAAGATAAAATTGGCTAAGGTTAACTCCCCCATTAGTACAACGGAATGATCCTCATCTTACGGGGACGTTGGCAAGACTCCGGACATCATGTACTCGTTGAGTAAAAGGAGATGGATATCTAAGGCTCGGGTAGAGGCATTGAACGTTATTTAATTCAGAAACTCTCACTAGCTTACAAATCATTGCCTACCCCCCCCCCCATTTTTTATTAATGTAGGTTTCTCGCTGGGAGTCGCCCGTCGGCAATATCTATTGGGCTAGTGGCTAGCACCACAGCGTGAGAAAGTACTCACTCACTCACTCACTCACTCACTCGTACGCGCACTCACTCACTCACTCACTCACTCGCTCGCTCACTCATTGGGATAGCGCAGGTTAGATCAGAGTAAAGTATAATAACTTATGCTATAACTTGTACACAATATTTATGAGGACATTTTTCCTCAGCTAATCTTTTGTGGGTGAGTGAGAGAGTGGGACTTAGTGAGGAAGAGACTGAGTGACTGAGTGAGTGAGTGAAAGATCGAGGGAAAAATGCTGGATTTTAAGTGCAGTACTATAACCATCCTAAACCGGAAGTATATTTACAATAATTAGCAGACGTCGTCTCCGCCTCATCGTAGACAGACAGATCTTCGCAATTAAATGACACTAAATGATATTAGATTATATAAAACGATATTAAATGACATTATAATTGATACTAAATACGACCGAGCAATTAATTCCCACCAATAACTATATCAGACGTCAGTAACAATAGTTGTGTGTAATCTGACGACTTTAATTGTTCTCTTATCGATACGAGGAAGTCTTTGTCATCCGTGAATAGGATAGATTTTATGAGGCAACTCTTTTCGTTTCTTCTGTAGGTTCTCGAATCGATATTTTCGACCGTTTTATTATTTTATTCGAGCCTTCAGCCCTAGACCATACACCCCCCACCCCCACCCCCGGGCGCTCCAGATTTTATCATCCTAGCAAAACGTAGAATCAAAATCCGAAGATTGTCTGGAAATATATCATCAACGTCATCAACGTCTTCATACGTTGTCTCGGTAATGTTAACGGGATCCTATATACGAGGTGACAAACTGTAACGACGACGGCTTGGTGATCAATGACGTATCCGGATCAAGGAGTATAGACGTCGGGGGGTGAGGATCCGCCAATCCCGTAGGATGTCGGTTGGCGTGACGTGTCGTCGTCACTTATGGAGAGAAACAAATCGTTATTTCGACCGTCATTAATCCTCCTCCCCCACTTCCTCATCTCCCCCCCCACACACAAACGATAATCCGATGACGAGGACTGACACTAACGAGGGCTGTCCTAATAGCGCACTCTATCCAGAACACAAAGATCCAGAACACAAAGGTCAACTACACCAAGGTCCACAAACCCGAGGTCCACTACACCAAGGTCCACAATACAAAGATCCAGAACAGAAAAGGTTCCAGTTATCATCATCATCATCATCATCATCATCATCATCAGAACGGTAGACGTTAACGCCCCCCCCCCCATAAGGACTAAAACTCTACTTATCTCTAAGAGTCCAGCGGCTGGTGCGTGGCCAACGAGACAGGGCGGAGGGGGGAGGGGGTTGTGAGGGGATTAATCCCCATTAGAAGCGTCAGGACAACGAACAGGGCAAGCGTTCAGCTGTCTCCGGCTAGTACACAAGGCGTCTTTATTAATGAGTGCAGTAGGTGCTCTAATATAAATTAATCTGTCTAAAGGAAACGAAGTCTCTGGTGAATGTTACAGCCAGAGAACGGTCGTGATAGTATACGGCTGTCGACAGGGTCTCGCTAACCGCCTGGTAGGGTTCACGGTGGTGGCTCAGTGGTTAGTGTGGCCAAACATAAGTAAGAAGGCTCACGGTTAGAATCCACTAACCGGCTGGTAATCGCTTAAGTATCGGTGGTCAATTATTGTCCCGATTTCATCGCCATCTAAGAACGGTATGCCGACAGGGGCATTGGGACAGTCATCGCTTTGTACAGGTCGATGTAAGAAAAAGAGATGAGCTATATGTCAGCCTGTCAGTGAGCAAGCAATATGTCGATATCCAATAAGAGTGACTATATATTGGCCAAAGTTTTATCATTACTAAAATATAATAATTGTCTCAATGTATCGTCTTATTTATCTATTTAATTCGACATCGAGGATGACTTCAGTCGAACCACTCCGTCTAGAAATATCAACATGACAATAAGGTGTCAGAGATGACGAGTAACGAGAAGCCGAGATGTCAAATCCACGTTTTAGTCACTCCAAGTCAATCAGACTGGTAAATGTTCCGGTCACAAAGCGTTATGGATTGCTTTGACGTCCGTGTTTAGATAATCGAGCGCCACGCCCCCCCCCCACACACACACACGAATACACACACACACACACACACACACACACACACCGAGAGTAGATGTAATGTTGCTGTATCAGCAGCTGGCGGGATGAGTTAGATGTTATGATAAAATAAGTCATTTAGTCCAATCAGATTCAGGTCGACTTATTCCATTGTCGCCGGCTGCCATCGAGACATTAATAACCTCAGATAGGATGTCGGTGTTAGGGTGAAGTCTGGATCTGGTTATATGTTTACATTATGTCGATCTCGGTGAATGCTCTCTCTCTCTTTCTTTCTCTCTCTCTCTCTCTCTCTATATATATATATATATGTGTGTGTGTGTGTGTGTGTATATGTGTGTACGTGTGTGTGTATGTATGTATGTATGTATGTGTGTGTGTGTGTGTGTATGTGTGTGTGCGTGCGTGCGTTTTGTATGTCTTTATCGCTTCCACATCATCAATCATGCATGCTTGATGACCGAACGAAGCACTGAACAGTACAAAAAAATTAAATTATCATATGACGATGAATCCGGACGATCCTCAGACGTCGGAGAGATGCTCCAGACGTCGGCGTACTGATTCGTACGATAACGTAGGTGTGATGTCATCGGTGACGTATACCGTCACATAGCTCGTGTTCGTTCTCGGAGCTACACGATAGAAGAGGAACCACCCACCGACGGTACCCACGGGACCCCCCCGCCCCATCGGATACAGAATGTACACGTTTAGCTAAGATACTGCCTTAACCCTTGATTTTAGTTCGACTTAAAACAGAAAGACCATTTTGTACGATAGGCTCCCAGTAATAAACATGGAAACAGGAGTTGGAGGGGGTGTATGTTTATGAGGGGGTGAGGATATGAGGGGATGTATGGTTTATGAGGGGGTGAGGGTGTATGTCGGTGGTGGTTGTGGGTATATTCTAACTCGTTGACCTCTCGATGATGAAGCAGGCTACATTTTCATAGATTTCTGTTATGATATGTCAGCTGACGTTGACATATTGGCTGTCATTGTGAAGGTACAAGAAGATGAATCGTTTGTGGTAGTCTTATGAGGCGCAGTTACTTAGAGAGGACAGTTGGATTGTGTGTGTGTGTGTGTGTTTGTGGCTTAATAGTGTTGGATAAGGCACTGGCACAGAGAATCTCGAACCGTGGACGATTCATCAGGAAATTGAATATCGAGAAATAACTTTTCCTATTGATAACATATTTCACCAGTATGTGTGTGTATGGAGGTGCGCGCACACACACGCACGCACACTTTCTCTCTCATGACTCAGCTGCATTTAGGCGTTTGATGGAGAGATAAAGGATGACGTGTTGGTGTTGACATCTCGCGCACTAGTGTTATCTGGATGCTCCTCTGTAAGCTGAGCTGTTAACGGATTGTATATTATGTTGGGGGGGGGGGGGTAATATTACATAGAAGCAGATCAAAACGAAACCACATTTTGTCGAAGTGCTTAGAGCATCCATTCGTTGGCTAAAGTAAAACAACAAAAACAACAACAATATAATAATAATAATAATAATAATAACAATAATAATAATAAATTAGCAAATATAAAATAATATTTCATATAATAAATATATATCAATATCTCTAACAAATTGCTGTATGAAATAAAGTAAACGAAAACTAAACTGTTGTGACAGTACATCACATCTTGAGCTTTATGCATGCGACGTAGGTCATCACCGGTGAATCTTACATAAGACGACCACCTGTCTAAAGTTATCATCCGTGTTAAAGGAGGCCACCCTGCTGACAGGTGGCGTCATTCTGTATCAACGACGAGATGTAACATCTGTAGTGACAGATCGGTTAGTGAAGATGCGCCTCTTGTGTCGATGCTTTGACGACTGATCACAAAAGACCTTATCTGCTTCCAACAGTAGCCATCTCCGTTCATTGAAGTGGGGGGTGGGGGGCACCATCGTGTGCTAATGTTTGTTAGACAGCCGACGAGATAATAGGTTTATACTGTATCTGTACCTCTCTCTCTCTCAGTCTCTCATAGTCTCTCTCTCTCTCTCTCTCTCTCTCTCTCAGTCTCTCTCTCTCTCTCTCTCAGCCTCTCTCTCTTTCTCTCTATCTCTCAGTCTCTCTCCCTCCTCCTCTCTTTCTCAGTCTCTCTCTCACTCTCTCACAGTCTCTCTCAGTCTCAGTCTCTCTCACAATCTCTCTAGCTCTGTCAGTCTCTGTCCACCCCACACACTCTCTCTCTCTCTCATTCTCTCTCTCTCTCTCTCTTACTCTCCCAGGACCCTTATCAGGTCACATTTTACTAACGTCCAGATTAACTATCCTAAGGTATACGTCATGGGCACGTCATCCTGTTTGTAGATAGGATTTAGTAGAGATAACAGGTCCAGGATACCGGAACTAGTCGTCTTGAGCCGAGCCTTTAGACTGATCCATTATCAGGAAGGCAGCTCTAATCAGGATAAGATATTCGTTGGAGCTTTCTATCCAGAACCTTCCTCTGTAGCGGCTTTCTTTCGGCGAAATAAGATAACACACATCTAACGTAGATTTATAACATCAACAATAGCTATATATGTACGTTCTCCATGTTAGATATTGGGGACTACTGACAGCGTGGACGTCTGTATATCCGATTATCCGTATGCTTCACTCACTCACTCACTCACTCACTCACTCACTCACTCACTCACTCACTCACTCACTCACTCACTCACTCACTCACTCACTCACTCACTCACTCACTCACTCACTCACTCACTCACTCACTCACTTAATCCAGTCGTCACTCACTCACTCACTCACTCACTCACTCACTCACTCACGCGCTCGTTTGCTCGCTCACTCACTCACTCACGCACTCAGTCACTCACTCACTCACTCACTAACTCACTCACTCACTCACCACTCACTGAGTCAGTCAGTCAGTCAGTCAGTCAGTCAGTCAGTCGTTCGTTCGTTCGTCCTCACTCACTCACTCACTCACTCACTCACTCACTCACTCACTCACTCACTCACTCACTCACTCACTCACTCTCTCATAGACAGTGTTTTATTTTTCCCATCTCTGGGTCAACAAGTTATACAAATGGTCAAGAAGGAACGCCACGGAAGTATCACTGATACCTCCGAGATTACAATCTTAAACTATTGTATCTTCAGCACAGTATTCTATCGACCGTGTTATCGGACCACCCGTTTGTGTGTGTGTGCGTGCGCGCGCGCTTCGTGTGTATTTGTGCGTGTTTGTGCGTGCGTGCGTGCGTGTGTAATTGCTTGCGTGCTTATACTTGGCACTGTTTTCTCCCGTCACAAACCACCGACAGGCTTTACATGGGAAAATTACACATAACTAGAGAGGGCCTACAGACACAGGTGACGCTGGAATTCGACTTCACAACCTGGACATTTGCGATGCATTACGCTACCATCTGCACCCCAAGAGGGCCCAATGGTAGTACCTTATTGTTCCTTAGTTCGACTTATATCATATTATCTCTTTTAGTGCCCCATGCACAATAGTGCCCTATAATCCTTAGTGCTAAATTGTATGCACGATATATCCGAGTGCCCCTTTGCACTTTAGTGCCTCTTGGTGCACCATATTAGTGCCCTGTTCTAGCCCATATTTCTTAGTAAGCCTTAGTGGCCTATACATATTAGTGCCTTTTACTAACCCATACGCTTTACTGTCCTTTTGTGTTCAATACACCTTATTGACCCTTAATATCCCATACCCCTTAGCGTCCTTTAGTGCACTATATATCTTAGCAACTCCTACACCTTAGTGCACCTTAGTGATCCACATTATACTTAACAAACCAGAGCGCATTAGGTGACTGGGATGCCATTAGCCAAGTCTGATGGCATCTTCCTGTGACGTCTTATATGACAATGGCCTCGCCAGATATCAGACAGATAGGAGAAGGTACCCAGAGTGGACACTTAGAGCCATCACTTGTCATCGGCATGTTTCTGACAGATTAACATGTCAACCTTCTCGCTGTCGAGTCTGTAAGAAGTCTGAGACTTGATCAACATGATACGAGTATCAGCAGCTAAAGATGCTTTGTCTAATTCACATCAACATTATATATATATATATATATATATATATATATATATATATACGCAATATTTAATCTCTTCCTGTTCTCAAATTGATTATATTTCTTATATTAGAATTATCCATACATTATCATTTGTTCTTTAATCAACAACGTTTTAGTGATATTAACAAATCTCCACAATAACTGTATTTGTTTTAATGCCATTTTGATAGTAAATTGCTTAAATTTTGCTCTATCTATTGTATATATATATATATATATATATATATATATATATATATATATATATAAGGTGTATCGATTACATAAACCTTTTTTATCTGTAGAAATAGCGAAACATTTGGTTATAAAACATGCAAATGAAAAATAATTGCAAAGAAAAAATATTTAAATCGTTAGTTTATGATTAATCGTATAAATGTACTTCATATTCTGTTATGAATTGACCTTTTTGTGTTACGGAAGTCACGTTGTATAAATCTAATTTGGTGATATGCGTTAACATAGGATAAATCTCCTTCTGGATCATTCATTGTCGGTTCTGGATTTAGTACTGGCCTCCCAACTGAGTCCTCCTGCATGTCGTCATGGGTGACTAATGGTAGGGGAAGCCGAATGACCTTTTGTACTGAGGTATCACTAAATCTCGCTGACCAACTGACTGACTGGCTAGCTGACTGACTAACTGACTGACTGACTCATTCATTCACTCACTCACTCACTCATTCACTTAATATCATCATCATCATCATCATCATCATCATCATCATCATAATCAACATTGTGCTAATTAGAAGACGCAATACAACATATTTACTCTCACTAATTTACATACGAATATCAGTGACGTTATCAAGTCGTATAATCCTTTGTGCTAGTGCTCACCTCAAGTACTCAATTTGTTATGCCTCAAACCAAGGCATATATTACCAACATATATCAACATTTGTTAAACAGTACACAGTTTTAAACCGAACTTAATGACCCCTCAAACAAACTACATGTTTTTGTCTTTTTTGTCAAACTAATTTTAATGCAATTTTAAATTATAGCATATTTTAGCGCATCTCTTTTACTTAATCATCATCATCATCATCATCATCATCATCATCATCATCATCATCACCAGTTTCATCGTCATTTACTGCACTCAATGCAACAAAGACACCATGCTGGATGTGAGAATCAAACTATTCAGAGAAGATTCTTGGTTATCCTGTAACATGTTTCATATCGAGTACAGTACGTATTCAATAAGCTGTCATTGGAGTACAAAGATGTCGTCTTGCCGAGATTGAAAGGTGCTTAAATCCTTAAAAACGTGTCACAATAGTTAAGTCTGCCGGGTCGTCAACGATACACATACATCTCCAGCTAGAGGAAAAGTATAATACATCTGTTGCCGCAATAAGTGGAGGATGTCGTAGATAGTTGCCCTGTCACCGGTCCCACCCCCCATTCAGTGACATAGATGACTGTGTTATACATCAGCGCCGACCAGAGCACGTCTCGGTGCCGTGGCTACTTAACAACAGCCCTCTCGCCCATCCCATACATCCATCCCGCCCCATGTTATACATCCATCGAAGCCATGCTACAGCTACACTCGAGCCCATGTTACGCGTCCATCGAAGCCGTGTTACGCGTCCATCAAATGCCCGTTTATGTTCCGAGAACCGTGATGCTCTCCCGACGGCCATTCCGGTGAGAATTAGTCTTCGTCCACCAAGAAACGCCAACTACCCCCCCCCCCACACACACACACATACACCACCACCACCACCACCACCCTCATACCACCCTTCACCGTTCCCGATACTTGCCTGGATGTGACCCGTTCAATGCTAGCCCTAATGGCTTCCATATCGCCGGGTGAATGGCTATTAATATTGCTGCCAACGAAGTGAAAGAGAAACCGCAACAATCCCGAGATAGCCCAGTCCTCATATAGCAAGCGGTTAGTACAGCCAACTTAGTGCCAAGGTTTCACCCTGTACGTCGAGAAGTTTAAGGTGATCAGTGCTCGTTCAGCTCAACTGTAAGTGGCTTGGACGTGTTGTAGCTGTTAAGCTTCTCTCGATTTGTAATAAACTATAGACTTCACCGAGTCGGTGACAAAACAGTACACGATCTAGAATGGTTTCATTATTCTATTCAGTTACGAGAATATGTTGAACGTCCATGAAACAAGAACCGTATCTATTCAAAGTCAACGAATGAGTAAGCTGCGTTTTGAAATGAGTTCACGGCATTGATAATGGAGCGACGCGAACGATGAAACATCCTTCAGACACAGCACGGCTTCGGTTCGAACACATGTACTAGAGGTTTGAGACCGACCGTGCTACTAGCCATCGCTAATCTCCTACACGTCACCATGGCGTACACATTTTATGAGATGCAGGTGTAGAGATAGCCGTTTACATCGGGTCTTGGTCATTGGCATTCGGCTTCGACGAGACTGATTAGTTCAGGCTGCTACCATCGGCCAGCGTGTCTAGAGTAGAGCTTCGTCGTGTTGTTGGCATTTAGGTACCCGTGCCATTACTGGTCAGTTATGTAAATGGAACAAGTCGAAGAGCATCTTTATCCCGAGTAGAGTTCCTCGTGTAGACGCGATGCCCGTCGCTGATCATCAGTGCGGAGGAAAAGGGGAGTGGTAATTAAAGATGTAGGTGGGAGTGTCGATGTTTAAAGGAGTGGCAGCGGTTTGAGGGATTGTGTTGGTCGATGACTGACGCTATAGATCGGGTGAGATGCTACTTTACGGATATATTGCTGTGCTTCCCATTAGCTGTTAGTTCAGTTCGATTAATTGATATGCAGAACATAAGCCATTAAGGCCTTTTGGTGTTGCTGCGGAGAGCAATAAATCGCCAGGAATTATCGTACGTGAAGCTACTATTCTGGTTCACTTAATCATATTCAGCCGACCCCATTTCTTTTCATTAGATTCAGGATTTGCTTTGCCCATTTAGCCCACCATGGGAGTAAGTGCCCGCAAACAAAAATAATTAACTTAAACATTGAACAGAACCCATTAGTAGTTGCTTATAATGAGATGTTAGATACCATTCCTCTTCGCCGAGAACATCATAACTTAACTCAAAGATCAAATCTGACTAATTCAGGTGTTTGCGGGATGTTTCTCCGAGGAATCGTCCTTCAGTCATATGTCCCATGTGTGACCAAACCACTCGCGCACTCACTGACTCACTCGTTCGCTCACACAATCAATCAATCAATCAATCACTCATTCAGTCAATAAATCACTCAATCACTCATTCACTCACTTATCTTCATCGTTCCTATAACAAACCAAAGATGACAAGGATGAGGCAGGTATTATTAATAATATTAGACAAAATAGAACGTATTTCGTGACAGACATCGAGTACACAGTGTATTGTTTTACGAGGTCCATCTCTTTTTATGACGTCAAACTGTAGACTGGGAATGCCGAACAACGTAAATTAACGTTTATATCATGTCAGTGACGGGTACTCGGTTACTTGGATACACGCGTACCTAAGTATAACAAATGTCGTACAACTTTAACACTGACTAGATGTCTGAATACGAGTGGTCAGATATGAAATCTTACACGGAGTTGGGTGACATCAGTAACTTACTGAGATTAACTAGTCAATTGTTATGAAGATGTGCTTTAGACCTTTCTTAAAATTTGAGGAACAGTTGCTATTTTTGGTGTCATAATTTATCTCTTTCCACGATTTGGTTTCGCCAATTCTGATATAAAATGAGCCTGGATCGTTCTTCAAAATGATTACATGTACTTTCATTTACTTTGATATTGGATGAGACTTATTACAAACATTTTTTGAAGTTTCGTTTTTCTACAAAGGAAAAATAAATTCTTGGCCTTCTATATACGGACGTGTGATTATATCCAGACAAACTAATATATCCGTTGATGTTAGACTTCCAGGATCGGGATTCAAATCACTGCTGGCCTCATGTGTCTAGAGTGTTTCATCTTTGCCTCAACTCATTGGATTCGGCTATTATTTGGCCTAATTAGTACAGAAATCGCTATTAAATAAGAATATTTACTATTTTACGCTCATAGACTACTAGACATGACATAAAATGACATATTTTTGTTTTATATTTGTTTATTAAAATACACGTATTTACAATCTATTCTAAGTGTACTTATTTTAAGCGTAACATATGCATTTGAGCAGTTTCTCTAAATAAAAACAATACGTTATTCACGCATTCATTCGAATACAATACGTAAGAAAGAAGGCCGTCTTCGTGGCTTAACGCGAATCGTTGTTGGTCACAGGCCTCAACCATCTGAGTTCACATCTCGTCCTGACCGTGTCAGAAGGATGTTTCATTTTTCACTTGGTTTCATTACGTTAGAGGGTCGCTCGGCCTGCACAGCTTACTGTGTGCTCAAGTGTCCACAAATCAGCAAACATTTAACAAAATACAGGAAACCACACACACACACACACACACACACACATATATATATATATATATATATATATGTAGTTTGTGTGTGTATATATGTGTATGTGTGTGTGCGTGCGTGCGTGTATACGTATGTAGTTGAATTTTCAAAGGACGGATGAGGGATAATATATGCGATTAGCTTCATAACCATGTTTTCGTACACGACATCTGCCAACGTACGACGAAGACGACTCCATTTATGACCGAGCTTTTTCCTCACGTGATTTCCCACTCCGACTGGTATCTGTTCACTTGACTCTAGGCCGCCATTTGCCCGGTCTCATTACCGGCTTCATTACTCCGCCATTATGGTTTTGTTGGTGGACTATTTTCCGCCTTTGTAAGCCGATGGCCGCCAATTGACAGTCATCCATTATGCGAGCATCAAGGCGTAAACAAGTGCCGCCAAACTATTGATGTATTCATCCGCGCTAGCTACACGGCCGGAACTGGATGACTATTGTATTGGAGCGGAATTGCAG
>JAODUP010000002.1:980000-1012500 GCA_025642065.1 Paralvinella palmiformis
AGCTAAAGAAAA
This sequence comes from Paralvinella palmiformis, assembly GCA_025642065.1. Taxonomy (NCBI): domain Eukaryota; kingdom Metazoa; phylum Annelida; class Polychaeta; order Terebellida; family Alvinellidae; genus Paralvinella; species Paralvinella palmiformis. The sequence continues at coordinate 980,013 of JAODUP010000002.1, forward strand.
TGAGCTAAAACGAATAATAATAATAATAGTAATAAGACGTAATAATAGTAATAAACTATATTTAGTTCACCGCCATTTCTTATCAAAACGCAGTAAAAAGCTCCGTATAGTGAGTGATATCTCAATAAGACGTGTATAAAACTTAATACGAAATTTGAGCCATCTCTGCCGTTAATCTGATCCTTAAAGTACGAATTGTTATTTTAAATACCCAGTCACTCACTAAGCCCAGACACAGGTACTCGGCTCGGGCTGTAGATGAATAACTCGGGTTTTGATGGATAACTCACAGGTATTCTGCTATACGCCTCCACTGATAGGGTTTTTCCCCTCTAAAATTTTGAAGTAGATTCGCTATTTATCTCACAGATAGTCAAAACAGTTTTCTAAGAATTCGGGTCACGTGATCGTATCTGTCACCAAGAGAATACATTGTTTAATACAGTCTCAAAGTTTTCCTGCATCCTGTAACGTATGTGATCATATTAAAATAGATAATCATATTAACCCTTGGCCTTGTCTAAACCAAAGATTTTTTACTAATCAAAGTAATATCGGTGTTGAAAACTATATATATATATATATATATATATATAAAACAGTTAATCTGTATAATCAGATAATACGTATATTACCTGAAATTTCAGGCAAAATATATATATATATATATATATATATATATATATATATGATAAACCATTACTAGATGTTGATACACAATTACATCACCAATATACCATGTGTGCTATCTGTGTGTGTGAGTGTGTGTGTGTGATAAGATACATTAGCCCCGAGCCGGTCACTTCTTCCCGCTGGCTCGCAAATCTCATATAATTGACAGCGAAGCCTCATGAATTATGCATGAACTATGTGCTACGCATTTAAAAGCGGGCCAATAGCCACAGCTGTGTCTTGTGTATTAGCGGACATATTGTAAACTGTGGGTTGGGTTTTGTCCCGGCACCAGGGGGGACTGTGGGGCAGCGTCAACTGAAGATCGGACGATAGGTTTAGTGTACACTAATGTATATCCTGAATACATCTATGCATGTAATGCGAGCGCGCGTGCGTGTATGTGTGTGAGTGTGTGTGCGCGCGCGCGTGCTTTATGCACTGACACAGATAATCAGAAATTGTAATTTGTAACATCAAGACGATGCATCAAAGGAGTTAATCCAGAGACATAACTTTCCTAACTAAAACATTTAATACCTCTTCAGTTAAGAGGATCTCAAAATAAATCTATTATCTCTGGCTCAGGCCAAATCTTAATTCATTTTCATATAAATGTATAATTAGCTATTATTTGACCGGTTTTGGTAGCTTCCTCTGCATTTCAATTAACAGACATTGACACACAAACACACACACACACACACACACTCTCTCTCTCTCTCTCTCTCTATATATATATATATATATATATATTCATTTCTTTCCAGACGATGGATGAACTAGAACTCGATGAATTCATCCACGGAGGTGTCAATATAACCGGATTCAGACTTCTGGATCGTGATACATTCGAGATCCAGAGAATCCAGAGAGAGTGGGCAAAACTGTCCAGAGCGAATCCAAGCTACTGGAAGGGTGCCGGCATGGATGAGAACATACGGGTAAGTGGATGGTTTGATTAAAATTAGTGAGTGAGTGAGTGAGTGAGTGAGTGAGTGAGTGAGTTGGACCTAATAATTACACGTGTCGAGTTAATTAGTGTTAGATAGAGGAGGAGCACTGGCTCAGGATTTTTACTGACTGACACAAAGTTACTATTAGAAATAAAAAATAAAATAAGTTGAAATAGTAAACACTCGAAATCTTAATTTATGACTTCAGTTACTCAATCCATGCCTTATGATGATGATGATGATGATGATGATGATGATGATGATAATAATAACACTGTAGAGTTAATAAAGCGCCATTATTACCCGAACCTATCCGATTGATTCGGTTGTTTGATTAACCTAGACATTGGCATAACTTACACAGTCCGTGTAGCTGATGATCCATGTACCTTATCATCAATGTACCACATACTGCTGTATGTTCCTTATAATCCTACGTGCTTAATGGTCAGGGTAGCTTTTAATCCATATGCCTTAAGATCCCTATGCTTTATGATCCGTTCGCCTTCTGATCCCTGTAACGTATAACCCACGAGGTTTCCGAGACATGTGAGCTACGATCCATGTGTCTTATAATCCAGGCGTCTCATTATCCATGGTTCTTACAATCCGCACGCCTCGCCATCCAAATACCATACAATCCGTATGCCTTATTATCCATCTGCGTTATGATCCAGCATCCGGTTGATCAACGATGGATCTCAATCTCTGTATATGATTATGACGGATTATGACGGATTATGACGGATTATGACGGATTATGTTGGATAACGCGCCTGTAACTAGCAGCTGGGAACATCACGTTCCATGTGGAGTAAACTATTAAAATACTTAGATCTAATGAAATATAAAAAAAATCTTTAAAGTGTAAATGTAAATTATCTGTAAATAGACATTTTATAATAATATGGAATGGTTGTATTATAGCTTAGAGAGTACGAATCGGGGGACAAATTGAGTCATGTATCTCTGTGTTGATATTTGTTGTTGTTGTTGTTGTTAGTGTTGTTCTTGTTGTTATTGTTGGTGTTGTTGCTGATGGTAGGGTGTTGTTGATGTTGTTATTGTTGTTCCAGTTAGTGATGTTGTTGATGGTTGTTTGTTGCTTGGTGGTAGTTTTGGTGTTGGTGTTGTTGCTGTTATTGTTGTTATAATAATAATAATAATAATATATTATTATTATTAATGTTGTGGTAGTGATGGTGGTGGTGTTATTGTTATTGGGTGGTGGTTTGGGCGTTTGTATTATTATTATTATTATTATTATTATTGCTGTTGTTGTTATTAATATACTTATTATTATTATTATTATTATTATTATTATTGTTGTTGTTGTTGTTGTTGTTGGTGGTGGTAATTGGTAAATATATAGCAATTATTTGCAAGTTTATCTGCTTCAGAAAAATCCAAAAAAAAAGCTGATATATTGATTTGGAAATTAGTCTAAAAGTACTCAACACGGAGAAGTTTAGATCGTTAGTAATCTTAAGATGGCGTCATTTCCGGTATTATATGACATTCATTATGGCGTGTTTATTTTACTGGTTTGCGGAATATTACAGTATAATGGGATAATAAATATGTACGTGTCACTTACACGTGTCTAGTATTTACATTATTGTTATTATTATTGTTGTTATTATTATTGTTATTGTTAGTGGTTTGTTTTAGCTAAAAGTTTTATTTTAATCTTTTACTGCCGTTTTATAGCCCATTATCATAATCTAATGTTTGGCTGAGCACGCTTATTCGAACCTTATACTACCATATTTCTAAGATAATTAATGTGAGTTAGAAACATCTTCAACGCAACCGCGCAAAAATACGAAAATCTCATCCCTAATAACGCGATGTTGTCACTTGCTTAAAACCGGAATATGTAAAATAATAACAACATATTTCTTTGACTAATATTCATCATGGATAGTCGTTTTCTAATCAACGAATCCTAGTTTAAAGTGAACATCTAGCTAATTCGAAACTAACTACTTGTTTTAGAACTTCCATATTGGTTTATGCTATAATAGAAAATAATAATATTAAAATGTATCGTTTGTTTATATACGTACGGTCAAGGCCAATATAAACAGCTTATAGGTGTAACAAAATTACATATTTTATTGATGGTATCCATATTTTGTCCGTATTCTTTTCATGTGGACATCACTGGCTCTTGATTCGGCGTATTCGGTTCTACTAAATTTACTGGTGAAACATTACATATGTCTCAGCATGGAAAATCACTTCTCTGGTTTTAGACCCCTGTTGAATCGTCCAGAGCTTGTATTTACGATTCGTGATTATCTATCCCAGTGCCTCATCCTATATTGTTAAAACACCCAAATACACAAACAAACATGCATACATAGATACAAATACATGCAAACCTCTCCTCACATAAATGTATACATATCATGAGAACACGCACAAAACCATATGTGTTTGTGTGTGTGTGTGTGTGGGGGGGGTAAGCGTGTGAGAGTATGTGTGTGAGGGCATATTAAACGTCGAATTTAGAGAGCAAGTAAACTAGTATAATCAAAATATTACCTAACATAAATTATTTATACTTATGAGTTTTGTATTGAATTATAACACATAACATACAAAATGTTTATAACTCGTTTTAAATTGTAAATAAATTATGCACTAACAGATAACTTTAATCAAACGTCTAATTTAATTAATTATTTTTTTTTTCTTTTTCCATAATGTCTATATCGGGACATATGACACTTCAGTGTTATATCTCGTTGTGTTTCAATTGTTTCATAAACCGGATGTGACATTTTTTGTTTATTTGTTGTGGGGTTCAACGACCGAGCAAACCTCGGCTTCATTTCGTAATTAACAAATCCCGTTTAAATAACAACAATAGTCACAAGTTTTAAGACATAAATCTTACTATATTCCCCATTATATTCATTATATCGAGTACACATTTCGCTGCCCGAAGAGTGATTAACGACTTGTTTAAATTGAAACAAATTTAAATGTATCGTTTTATTTACAATTTCATTCATACAGGTAAACAATTTAAATGGCCCCGCCATTTTGTGTGTTGTTTTATTTTCCTGCCATAAAGGTGTATGTTGTCAGGGTTTATACAATTTCATAATTGACATATGATAAATCATGCATCTCTCTCTTTAAGAGGTATCACGAAGCGTTAACACTAATCACTGTATTTAAACGATAATAGTGTTTCATTTGTCTAACGGTTGTGTATTTAGGCATATGAAATTTACACCACACACAGATAATCATCATCATCATCAGCATCATCATCGTCTTCTCCTTTTTCTTCTTCTTCTTCTTCTTCTTATTATTATTATTATTTTAAAGTAGTGTTAACCCTTTGTAGAATAGCCGTTTATCCATGTGTTTACCTTTTGCGTAAGGGATCATACATTGTTTAATGTTACTGTGTATCACCGAGTATTAGGACATCTTTATCAGATAAAGACACCCACTTTAGCGATTTAATGGCACTAATAGCTGGTTATTATACAACTTTCATGGGGTTTTCCACCAGAAAGGTCTTATAATAATAATAATAATAATAATAATAATAGATGTTCCTTTTGTATTATCGTATCTTGTGTGTGATTTGATTTGATTCTCATTGCTCATCTGATGAGGCTCTATATGACTTAGTCGTTCTACCCCACCCCCTCCGTGTGTGTGTGTGTGTGTTTGTCTGTGTCTTTGTGTGTGCGTGCGTGTGCGCGAGTGTGTTTTGGTGTTAGTAGTGTGGGACAAAGCAGTGGTAGAGATAATTATGAGTCGTGAATACGATCTCTGGACAATGCATCAGGAGTCTAAATCCTGAGATCCATGCAATATCTCCCAATCCCCCCCCCCCCACACACACATCTTCCGAAACAACATTCAGCATCACATTATCTAATCGGTGGGCAGACCGCTCATTCTGACAACGCTCACGTGTGGGCAGTGGGCACCATCGGCCCACACCATCCAGGACCCCAGGGCGTTAACCCAAGTCGGTCGGGCATTATCATAACTCGGGTATCATCTTCATCCGCAGCCTGCAGCAGTTACGCCATCATACGTCATACTCACGGCGGCCATTAGACTGCCGTGATCGGGCGAAATGGCCGGCCGCAACCGGACGTGACGTCAGCCTATGGCGGGTTGTTCCGCGCCGCCAATTTAGCTCCGACTCCCGATATGTCGAAGATGAACGATGCGTGGAAGACACCGAGTACGGCGAGTCCGTCCATCGATCACGGCCGCTCGCGGATGTGTCGAGTGTCCGACGATCCCTAATTCGAACGCTCGGATCCGCTCCAGATTCCACGCGCACTATCGGCGGCTATCGTGAAGTCTATATTCGGCTTTACCATTCCGGATTCATCCGAGAAGGCCCGATGTCCAACGTGCAACCGATCTTAAGTTCGAGATTTAGACGCGCCCCATCTCCCAAATGGAGTTCAAGTTACACGTGTAACCGCATTTGATTACGTGAATCTATTCCAAATTTAAATTCCAAACGTAAACAAACTCCCCTGTCGTCCGGTTCGCGTGTAATCACTATTGACGTAACATCGACACCTACGGTGAATAGTCTCCACCGCCGTGTAACCACTCGATTCGACGGACGTGTAGCCACTTTAAAATCGACGCGTAACCCACTCGGAGTGACACATTCAATTATCTCGGTAATCCCCCCACCCGACGTACGGGATGCACATATAAAGCGAGGCATCTCCATAGCAACCGGGACGCCATGTTTTATTTAGAGTCGGCTTTATCAGTGTGTGTGTGTCTGTCTACTTTTTCACGTTAATATGTTCGTTTGGTTTTTCTTCCTCGCGATCCGATTACGATTTCTCATCACATTAAGCGATACAAGCGTTCATACGGCGTCGTAATATCAGAAGGCATCAATTTATTTTAGAAAGAAAGAAAAAGCCAACTCTCTTCTTGACGGTGTTTAGAACCAGCGACATCATTTTGTTGCGATGCATTATCTCGGCTTGACAACAAGATGGGGCGTCGCGATGCTAGGGAGAAAGGAGGCGCGCGCGCACGCACGCACGCACGCATTCACGCATGCAAACGCACACACGTACACACGCACACACACACGCACAGAGAGAGAGAGAGAGAGAGCAAAAACAAATTGACGCCAGTTTCATTATGCATGCTATGCTCTAAGATGGTTAGAACGTTGAAATAAAGTATCTGAAATAAGAGAAAAATTCTATTTTATTCCACGGTTCGTTGTCTAAATGTCGCTAATCCAGATCTAGTTGTTTGAGATCTCAGTTGATAGATCTGCTAAAGAAAATCGGCAATGTTACGTTACATAACGCGGAATGTCGAAAATTCGTGATTATACTATTTATATAGAGTGTACCGAAGCCATTAAAGCTCTTTAATGGGTTGGTTGTTGTTGTTTTGGGCAGAAGGGATAATAATGGCGGTGACTAATTCAGTAACAGCGTTCTTTTTTTAACGGTAACGGCGACAATCGAAACCGAATCCGGCACTTAACAGTGGGGCATCATTTCTAATGCGTGCTCTTAAACGTTTGTGACCTCAATACGGTGATTAATATCCCGGCAGATCGTGTGACGTCATTCAGTTTTTGTTAACGTATTGCACGGGGACATTAGAAGTCAAAGAGCGCCGCTTTGTTATGCTAAGTTTAAGTACACTTAATCAACCGGCATCGTGTTCTAATGGGGGGGTTGGGGGGATTGTAGGAGACGGGGGGTGTGCAGCCTTTGGATGAGATTAAAGTTATTATTTAGCCATTCTTAACTGAGACGACAGTCACGTTCGACTCTCTCGGATGTTCATGCAAGAGATGCAATATCCGTCAGGAAGCACAGCTTCCACGATAGACGAGTCGAATCTATCCAGGCGAATTTGACCGAACGCTGCCGAAGGAAGCCGAATGGAGCCGCCTTCGGTAATGTCCGCCATTTGCCATGTTGAGGTTGCGGCGAATACTGCATTGGGCATGCGCGACGTGGTTCGTGTAGGACTCGGCTCTTCGATAATCAGATCAGTAACAGATACATCGATAGGAAAATCGTTTCACCGAGAGAGAAAGTTTCGAGCTGGAGAAATTTGACGTATTCTACCATATAACAGCTGTCTTGTGGTGTGTGTTTATTTACGAAGCTGAAATCATCTTCGGCGATCCACGTTGATATTGTCAAATGTGGCATCGGTACATTAAAGTATTGGTTTGAAGGTGAATTCGCCTGCAGGTCGACATCCCTCCCTGATAATTGACTGTAAAATTCCGAAATCATCACCTACTTCGCAAATAATAATAATAATAATAATAATAATATATTTTGTTTATCAATTAAACTAATCCAAAACCAGATAATCAAATAGACTCTTTCAAAGAGTCAACTACTGGCGTATGATTTCTCAAAATCCATCACTGGACAACATTACATACTCGTTTGATGGAAGAGTCAGCTCATGAAATACCAACAGCCATTTGGTGGGATCGAATCGAGGACCTCCCAATTTCTACTGCCACAACATGATTACTAAGCCACGATCAGTAGGAAAAGATGCTAACTCGGGAGAGGTTCCTGCCTCAACTGATTTGACCCGCGCATTAAGAGAAAGAGGAAATCGGAGAATGCGTTGAGGAAGACAACGAACAAACGTGTGATGCCGTGCTAGGATCTAGTTAATAGGTCACCGTCAGGTGGCGCTTAAACCACGTTACCGCCGGGTTACTCTGTCACGTGGCGGGCGAGGATCGGTGGCGTAATCCAGTTTACGGGGTAACTATTAGACGGATTAGGGAGTTAGCGGCCCGGGTACGATGAGGTGATCTGACTCGAATGTCAACAATTACGACACAACACGGGGACATCGAGGGGGTAGAGATGCGGGGCGGGGGTGGGGGGGGGCACATAGAGGTGACGGAAAACATCAAAGATGTCTTACTGACGGTGTCACGTGTCTAATCGAAGACACATCACATTATAGATGGCAATGGACATCAGTGTTTTTGACGCGACGTCGACGAGAATCGTGCGCGTCGGCGTCAGACGTCGGATCCTTAATTCTGCGCGTTGATTAATGAACGACTTCCCATGGACGCATCCGGTTGTCATCTTCGATTCATCATTTTTATCTCTCAGACGAATCTAACAAACCGGATATGAAAATTGATATGAATGCCAACTAGGATAACGACAACGGCGACGACGAAGATAACAACAACGACGACGACAACAACAACAACAACAACAACAACAACAACGACAACAATAAAACCGGCAATGGACTTCCCAGATTCTTGCCTCGGTCATTGTTCTTATTTGATTGAGTGCTTCTTAACACCTGCCGTTTATTGGCAGATCCACTTTCAACTACATCACACACACACACACACAACACACACACACACACACACACACACACACACACACACACACACACACACTACACACATACACACACACACACACAAACTAACTAACTAACTAACTAACTAACAATCTATCAAACAAATAAACATTATGCCCAAATAATCCCTTTTCCCCCCACATATCTCTAAATAAAATAATCAGTTTCGTTATATATATATATATATATATATATATATATATATATATATATAAATATAATGACCACCAGAAATTACATACTCCCCAGCGAATGCGTCGATTACAGTAATGTATCGTTTCTATGGAAACCGTCGGTTGGTTACCATGACAGCTATTCGGCGAGCTAAATCCCGAGATCAACGGACTTCCGAGTTTCGACATCATCCAGACCGATCGGAAGCAAAACATTCCTGATGTATGTACCTGATATATCGAATATCCACTCGTTTACAATATCCCCACATCCCTCACCGATATTAATCAGGATCTTTCCCCCCCAGTCGTCGATATTAAATTATTGCCTCGGATTTCATGATTTTTGTTGTCTCGTCGTTTCGCGTTTATGGACCAGATCAATACGTCTAAGAATAAGCTAATGTCGTAAAAGTCAGGCTTATTTTATTTCATATATTTATATATTTAATTCATAATATGTTTAGGTTATGAAATGTTACAATTGTATAATGTTTAAGAAACCTCTCTATCTATCTATCTATTTATCTATTTTTCTATCTATCTATGCGAAACTAATGCGACAAATAGATTCGACGTTTAAATGCTCTTATTAAATTTCTTGCAATTTTCAATAATCGCGGACGATGGCCGAACCGCCTAAATTAGACAAGATGGCGACTCTTCTCGAGATATAATTAAAAGCGTCGTCGAAGTCCGGAAGATCCGTTTATCGAGAAAAGTCGCCCCCCCCCCTCCAACCACCATCCCTATTAACCGAAGTTCGGTTCATCACCTATAAACTTCGGCATAGACCGTATTACCGGAGAACTACTGGACGCCGCCAAAACTCGTCAGACTTCGCGTGAATCGATGAACGTCGAGAGGTCTGAATGTCCTAGATAGGTCTCTCCGTCCGTCCGTCCGTCCGGCCGGCCGGCCGAGGACGGCTACTTCCGGTGACGGCGACGCTCTCGAAGAGTCGTAAGCAGCGAGATTGATGTCCGGCTTATTGGATTAGTTAGGCAGGGATTACAGGTTCGCTGGCGTCCGGTTCATGTTTTTCGGAGATAACCGGTTTGTTGTTGTCCGCCGACGTTGTCGGACCACTCGGGGATCGGCCTACAGGGGTCATCACTGTGTATGAACTTCGTCGAATAAACCGGATATCGCTCGGCGGACTATTTTCACTTCCGTCCTCGAGCCGTGTTTATTTATATTATTTATTTAATTCTCCCCGCATGTTGACAGTCCAGAAAGCCGACCAGAGGACTAAGCGATCATTAAGTGTTGCAGGGTGGGGATTTTGTTTCTTTCCATGTGGTAGCCTTAATGCGAGGTTCGGCTAGCAGTGTGCCCTTAAAGATTTACGCAGATCACCGTTTCTAGCTGCCTGTTTACCTAACTAAGTTTAGACTTGCAGATTCTGGCCATTTCGTCTCCTAACCCAATCGTACCTCGGTACAGATGGTCATTGGGAGCGTTCTTTACGTTGTGGCTGTTAAATGGGAACCGGCTATGCAAGATGCAACCAACCTATCTAAGCTTTTTACATACACATCATCATCATCATCATCGGGGCGGCGATATCAAGGCTTTCGACGCAGTCCAACTCAACTGGGATGTCATATTCGGGAAATGCTCATTTATGGGAAGACGATAAAGAAAGGAGAAATCGATCTGGTCGATAACTGATGACGGGCTCTCTACATTGATGAGGTACCGCAGGTCGTTTTGAAGGTCGAGTAATTAAAATTCGGTCCGTACACTAAACACGTCATTTCGGTCTCAGTCATACGGCGGATGCCCAAATGGGCGACCATCTGAATGCAAATGGCTGTGCCATTGTCCTGCGCCGACAAGTGGGCTTTAGATCTTCGCCAGTTTCGCAACCACATTGACTGTGACACTTCCCTTCGCTTACAGCTGGCGCCGAGGTCAATATCAGAATTGCAAATTTGGTGCAGTGCGCCGTCCGACGTAGGATGGCTTCAAATAACAGAAAGATCGATCATTTCCAAGTGGCAGTAATTTTAGGGACCGTGTCAAAGGATGTTTTCAAGGCGCAACGGAAGAAACACACACACACTTCGGCGGTGACAGAAAAGCCACCTGAGTAAATGTGAGGTCACTCCTAAATTTCAGTAATCCGAGTATTTGTTTGTTTGTTTGCCTGTTTGTCTGTGGGCATATTCGCCCTCGACCATTTCTTCCAAGGAGACAAAACTATCTGGAGCAATGATGAAGATCTTTGATCGGGCCGAACTTGAACCACATTGTAATTTTTTCGGGAAAAACTAACCCATCTTAAAATCATTAAAATAAACTCGACATTAGAAGCAAAGACGACGCGGGCTAAGGAGCCATACACAATATACTGATATTATGAAGCAGTGGTATATTTTGTTTAGTTATTAAATTGTTTGTTTGTTTGTATGATTATCTGTTTGTTTTGTTATTGGAGGATGTCTGGTATTGGCTGATTCGTGTGACAGTTTGAGAGACATACCTGTTTGTGATGAATAACTGGAAGTCGGTCTGGGAACGGGGACTAAATTATCTCCAATCACCCATCCCGGCAGGAATCTAAAAGTGTCAATTCACTTGTCCAATAAAATTGTGCCAATTCTCGTTAAATAATGGATGAATTTAAGTGCATCACTCACGTGATGGACTTCCCTGCGCAGCAACATCACTCATGTCCGAGGTTTGGCATGAAAAGTAAGTTAGTGAGTGAGTGGATGAGTGAGTGAGTGATTGGGTGAGTCAATGAGTGAGTGTTGTGGTAAGTTTCGGTGCTCAACATATCTGGCATATTATTACAGATAGGCAATTCCTCGCAGACATCAGCTGATAAATAGTAGTCTTTTATTAAAGGATGAAACTTCCCACAGACCGACGCGCGCACACACACACACACGCATACACACACGCACGCACGCACGCACGCACAGGGTGAGTGAGTGTGAGAGAGAGAGAGAGGCAATAATCTCATCAGATAGGAATTACCAATTGTAAATAGTTCCGCTGCTACTATTGCTATATTATCGTCTTTAATCGTGTCTAACATCATTCTATCGTATCTTACTTTCCAGCTTGACTCAGCACTGACTATGGACGCCATGAGTAGTATAGTACACGGCCTCAGTAACATGGTGAATAGGGATCAGGACGTCTTCAGGAATATATTTCGGAGAGGTCACGTCTACAATAACAACACGAGAGGTATAGCGTGCACGAACCCCCCAAGTTACTGGCTACTAGGGAAGGACATAATGAATAGTTTTAAAAACGTAAGTAATATTATATAGTTGGGTGGTGATTGGTGGTGGTGATGGTTGGTGTGGGGTGGTGAGAGGTGGCGAGAGATGTGAAGGGGTGGTGCGGGATGGTGATGGTGTTGAAGGCTGGCGAGGTGATGATGACGATTGATGTTTTACGGCCACTTTTGGGCAGATGGTAGGCTAAATGGGCCGAGCGACTCCAAAAGTAATGAAGCGAAGTCAAAGGTGAAACACCCTTCAGATATCCCCACGCCGAGATTCGAACACGAGTGGTAGTGATTTGTGGTCCAACACGCTACCGATAGACCACGGAGCACCCCGTTGAAGGGTGATGAGAGCTATTAAGTGGTGTACCAGGTATTAAGGGGTGTACCAGGTATTAAGGGGTGTACCAGGTATTAAGGGGTGGTGCGAGGTGGTGATGGCGTTGATAATGGTGATGGTGGTGAAGATAATTTGGTAGCTGTGGTGATGATGGTTCTGATGATGATGGCGATCAATTGGAATGAGATGGTAATAATAATAATAATAATAATAATAATAATAATAATAATAACAATAATAATGTATATTCAATAAAACGCCCCTACTAGCAGGAGTCATTCAGAGGCGCTGTACAAAATGATACCCCAATAAGATGTTGATAAAACCAATTAGATACTTGGAAGATCAGGTAAAGACGTCATCAGTGATCGATGCGATATACCAACACATTCCGATGATCAGTGTCTTCGGAAGACAGTTCTATCAATATAATCAAATCTGTTTTGTTGTAGGTCGATTTCGAAGGAATAACGGGACGTGTGGCCTTTGACGACTATGGACACAGGAAGAATTATAAATTAGATGTGATAGAGTTAGGACTGAATGCTCTGGCGCAGAAGGTTTGTAGTCAACGTCACGTGTTTTGAACTATAAATCACAAAGTAGAACAATATTAATTATCCAGATTTACAAATATTAATAAACAATCCCCATAAAACTTGAGCTATTATTTAAGGCCGATCGAGTGATTCGGTGTAAATTTATTGAGATGCGATTTGACTATTTCAATAATAAACCGGTAGATTAGTTGAAAACAAACACAAGCCAACCTTTCAGGCCGAAAAAAAGCTTTGATCTCGAGTTTCCATGAACATCTTCACATTTCTCTCACGTCACTTCTCCAGTTCTTCAGAACCGCGAAATTTTAAATTACGATTTATTCACTTCGAAACCGAGAAACGATATAATAATTGGGAATACGTGGGTGATTATAGATGTGAAAATTTGGCTTTTAGCAGTCTGCACAATGCGGAGTCTTTTCTTCCTAAATAACTTTATTAATCATTAAATTAATTAATACCATTAATATCGTATTGTCTTACCATAAGGTAAGCGAAAACGTATGTCAACTATTCGTCCTCTATCTATTAGTATCTGGGAGGACGTCAAAATTAAAATAATAACCAATGTTGGAAGTATCTCTTTTAAAAGCTAGTTTAGTAGTGGCGCTATGTGACGAATTGTTTTCACAGAGATGCCCATTCTGGTAGTCCCACAGCAGTCTTCTAATGAAACATCGTGAATGATTAGTGAATCATTAGTCATTAGTGAATCATTAGTCATTAGTGAATCATTAGTCATCAGTGAATCATTAGTCATTAGTAAATCATCAGTCAATGTTATAATTTTGCCTCAATTTAATGGGAACAAAGAGGCAGCCTACCGTTTCCAAATCTGGGAGTCGGGTACAAAAAGGTGTGTGCCAAGAAGGAAATTTACGATTTTGTAATGTAATATTCTGTGGAAATCGAGTTCGTACAGTTGTCAATTTTTGTGGAACCATACAGTACTTAAAGGTACGAAGTCTCACCGTTAATCCTCTATTGCTGTGTGATAATTGCGATTAGCGTCTCGTTGTCTTCCATAGATCGGCACGTGGGACATGGATAATGGTCTCAATATCATGAGGGCACCAAACGTTGTTGAGGGAGCTCCGAAAAAGGAGAACCGAACTCGCATAGTTACCACGATAGAGGTTAGTGACGTCAAGGATTTCCCCCCCCCTCTCTTTCTCTCTATCTCTCTTCCGAACGATAAGTATGACCGTGTCATCGCCAGATCATCACGACGTCAAGACGTCAAGTTCCTCTTTTATCTTACATTTACGATCCCTTTAAAAAAAGTAAATATCGTGGCTGTTACCTGTATTATCAAACATCAAAGAAAATGGACAGCGCTTCTATTGGTAATTTGAGTAAATATTAAGCGCCTTGGCCCATTTGTAAGGTAATATTTGTCAGGCCCATTTTTGGTGTGTTGTATGAAACATGGTGCATTTCACTTGACATTTGATTGACAGACATATCGTGATAACGAATGATAATTAAAATAGCTTTGTTACCTTAGCCTCTCTCTGATTTACATAAGAGTTAGATTGTCATTGTTTTTTTAATAATAAATATAGAAACCGTTATTTTATTCTGGCCATACGCTGCATACCTTTTCATACACAATTGATGCTTCTATTGCAATTATTTTGAATGACAACAACCAAAGTTCAGAAACATCCACAACATGTACATCATAAAACAAAACCTATTGTTACGGTCTGACCTGTCAATCAGTACTCCCCGTAGACTGACCGGTCCGTGCCATATTCCTTGCTATCCAGACATCGCCGTATATCATGATCCGGAAGAATCCCGAAGACGGCAAGCCGCTGGTGGGCAACGACCGGTTCGAGGGATACGCGGCCGATTTGGCCAAAAAAGTGGCCGACATCGTCGGATTTGATTATATCCTGAAGCTAGTATCTGACAGCAAATATGGAGAGAACGCGAAGGATGGCAAATGGAACGGAATGGTGGGAGAACTAACTGGTAGGGTGAGTTATACTGTTGATGTTTGTTATTGTTGGTGAGGTTCTCATAAACGCAACGTTTACATCTCATTACCGAGATTCTGTAGGTGGATATGAATGCGTATCAGAGAATGAGCGAGAGAGAATGGGCGCGCGTCTGTGTATAAATGTTTCTGTCTTATAGCTAGTAGACTATAGTAGACTATAGATGGTAGACTAAATGAGCCCAACGAGGTGATGAGGCCAAGTGAAAGATGAAACACCCTTCAGACATAGGGCCGCACCGTGTTTGAATCGAGGTACTAGAACAGTTCTACGTCCAGAGGTTGTGCCCAATAAGAGACAGCCTGGGGTCAATCCTCAAACTTCAACTAACTAACTAAGCTAAGAGTTAAGTCATGGCGAAGCTGTCAACATGTGTCTGTGTGTGTGATATATATATATATATATATATATATATATATACTACTGAAAGGCACTAGCACCGAGAATCATGAGAACGACACCTGTATGATTCATCATGGTCTTAAAATTCTTAAAAACTGACACGTGTCATGATGTCTCACCATGATGCGTGTGCAAGTATGTTAGCGTGTTTCTGTATGTAAACACAAACACGAGTCATCGTCAATATTATCCTCTCACTGACTTTTATAATATTTTATATCTCCACCATAACATTTCATTAATACACCAATAATTCAGCATTTAAAGCAAATTATTAAGCCGAGACAACCTTTAAAAAAGAATATATATTATTTGCACGGTCTCTTGAAATAATCTCACTTTTAGTTGAATATACGATAAAATGTGCAATTGACGAAACAAAATTCTTCGTAGAGCAAGAATTTTTATTTGGCACGCAACAAATTTGTTATTTTCGGGTAATTTCCCCCCCCCCCCGGTCATAACAAATCGTGCTACATTATACCTGACCGAAGGGTATAGTCTCTGACAAATTGCACTTTGTTTCGGTATTATATCAACTCATCATCACGTCGTTCAGTTTTGTTTCTTGTAATATTCATTATTTATCACTCGACCCCAATGCATAGACCCCCCCCGCCATTATAATATATTAGTTATTGCCACTGAGTGAATGAGTAGTTAACGATTGTGAGCCATTTAAAACAAACACCAGTGAACTAGACCTCCTTCACGAAAATAAAAAAAACACAACAACACCGTCCTCGGTCGTTCACCGTCATTCGCGGCTATATTTACGTTGCCATAGCTACGTTGTCGCCTCGAGAAACTTAGTAGCCGTTAAAACGGAGCTGACGTCAGCCGGACCGATTTTACACACCCCGTTCACTACGTTCACCGATAAAAGCATCGGGCTCTCGTCTTTGTTGGATAACACTGGCCATTGACGAGATTATAGTTTGGTGCCTAGCTCCAATAAAAATGACTCGTCTAAGTCGAATTATGTTTGACATAAATATGCAATCTTTGGAGAGGTGAGTCAGTGTGTGAATGAGTGAGTGAGTGTTTTATTTATGGTCACACCCAGGATACGCGGTCGGGGCACCACTACCTATGCAAGTTAGTTGATCAGATGAAACACCACACACACACACACACACACACACACTGAAGTGAAGAGGGACACAGTTATGTGTACTTTCATCTTTTTACTTTTATTGAATATTTTATATTTGGCTTTTAGCCTAGATCCATTTATATCGATATCAACTATATTCTACATAATTCTAGATAATGAGCGAATTTGTGCATTATATATATATATATATATATATATATATCAGAAACTTTCTTGAAAATTATAAATTATTGGGAATTGCACACACGCCTTATTATACACAGCTAACACACACACACAACACATATTATGAGAGAGAGAGGTGTGTGTGTGTGTGTGTGTGCGTGTGTGTGTGAGTGTTACCTGCAAGATATTTAATTATATAATTTCTCTTTTCCTTACAATGTCACTCCATGGTCGTACGTCCCAGGTGCGATTAGCGCTTAGGCTAATCAAACCGACCGAATTACTCACTCACTCACTCACTCACTGACCGACTTCACTTTTTTCCCTATTCCAGGAGGCGGACCTGGCCATAGCGCCGCTGACCATCTCGTCGAAGCGCGAGCGAGTGATCGACTTCTCGAAGCCGTTCATGAACCTCGGGATCAGCATCATGATCAAGAAGCCGGAGAAGCAGAAGCCCGGCGTCTTCTCGTTCATGGATCCGCTCTCAACCGAGATCTGGATGTGGATCGTCTTCTCGTATCTCGGAGTCAGTCTCGTCCTATTCCTGGTCAGCCGGTTCAGTCCCTACGAGTGGCAGATCGAGGACAGCGTTAATGGCCCGACGTTCACAAACGATTTTACCATATTAAATAGTCTTTGGTTCTCCCTAGGTGCTTTTATGCAGCAAGGCTGTGATATTTCCCCAAGGTTGGTGTGCTGCGGGCGGCCCGGATCGCCGCCGGTTACGTGTAAAAAGACACCCAAAAACAAAAAACAAAAAATACACCTCAGAATTTATCCAAAAAGAAAAAAAGAATATGAAACCAAAAAAAAAGATAGAAAAATTACCATCAATCGAAGTAATCGAAACACCGCTTCTATTACTACAAGCCAAAATTCACCTGAGTTACTTATCAATATATATATATATTATACATAATATTATATCTCTAGTGGCCATCATTCTTACTTGCACCCACCTTGCTTGTATACCAAACGCATTATATATGCCGCGCGCGGCCCGATCTGTGCGCGGGCGTGTGCCTGGCCACGCCCGCGCATACGTCCGGACCGCGCGCGCACACACCCCACGTGCATATATAATGGCCTTAGACGGCAGGGATGATCGCCACGTTGTACGCATTTTCGGTCGCCGGCATGACGTCATCATAACCGACTATGTGTTTACAACTTGTTTAGTGGACCGTGTTGCTCGCTGGTCGTTTCGTTGCACGCTGGCTGCTGGTTGGCTGTGGCGTTGCACATTGGCTGTGTTGTTGCACGCTGGCTGTGTCGTTGTCGTAGTTGTGCTGGTAACGGTGCCGTAGATGAGCTTGTTGTAGTCTGTGTCCCCGTACCCACATATGCCTCTATATAACCCCATCCGTTGTCTTTGTATATTATTAGTTTTGCCATAACCGTGCACCTTTCCTCTTCTTATATATATATATATATATATATATATATATATATGCATACACAAACATATATATGCACACCACGCAAGCCCCAACTGGCACCATTCTGTTCAATTAGCCCAAGTTTCTGTATGTTTCTTTTCAATCCCACAATTCATCACTGACGAGCATTTCAGCCCGTAATCTACGATAAGTTCGTTTCTTCTGTTTCTCTCCGTTTCTACCTTTAATGATTTTCGTTATTTCGTTTTCCTTTTATCATTCTTTCTTTACTTCTACATCTATCTTTCTATCTAGTTATCTCTCTATATATACATATATATGTATTTATCAATTCAATCATGGCACCCAGTCCCCACAGTTGTGTATTGCATGTTGCGTGTGGTCCGTCAGACACGAAGCACTGAATGAGAACTACTTGAGGACTAGTCACTCGCACATGGGCCATTCCAACCTGTCATCGTCGTCGTCGATATATATATATATATATATATATATATATATATAATTATATATAGTATACCAAAATAACATCTGCACACTCCGGTCGACAGCCAGATTTCTACTTGGACTCAATTACATTGATGGTTCAGATTTTTCCTGCAACATCACACACACACACACACACACACACACACACACACACACACACACACACACAAACGCATGCATGCACGCACGCACGCACACATACAAACAAACACACACACACACACATACACACACACACACAAACACACACACACACACACACACAAACACACATACACAAACACACATACAAACACACACACAGACACACACACCCTCACATATATATATATATATATATATATATATACACATACACACAACACACATACACACAAACACATGCACGCACATACACACACAAACACACACAAACACACACACACAATCTACGCACATATACATACTCCGACACATTTCCATACGCCGACAGCTGGCCACCAAACGAATGCCGCCAAACTGTGACCGTAAGTTAAGACCCAGCCTTATGGCAGGGAGAGCTCACTTCACCTGGCACCAACTGGATGTTTTTTTTTATACGTGTGCTGACTCGCTAGACCGATACGCGGCCTTTGTCGTATATGTCTATTATTATATATATGTGTCTATTATTAGTATTAACTTTTTGCGGCACATATTTTTAGTGGTAATTGTCTGCACAATTCTCGTCATCAAACCCCCATCCCCAGCCTTCTGTAACGCCTAGCTGTCTGAGGAATCCACGAACGAGTACACGCCGCGGTACACGTCGTCACTGTGTGTCTTTGTCTCCGTGAAATCGAACACTACTGCACACGTGTGTGGTGAATTAATGTGTACATTATATATATATATATATATATATATATATATATATATATATATATATAATAAGTTCCAAAGTGTCGAAGTTGCCCGTTACGAATTTTCGCAAGTGGGATGTGTCAATGTTTCATTGTGTACGTCGTCCCATTGTCTTGAAATAATTGGTTAAATATGATAGTTGTTGTTAGGTGCTGGCGAAAATTATAATTAGGAAAATACCTGGCGTGCCATATTAGGATATTACTATATACTGAAATGAACTAAACTGAAGTTTTTTTTCCAATTACCATGTACATGTACAATAGATATAATGCAATAAGACAAAATAATATTGTCAATTGAGATTGAAGGGCCATTGGTGCCGAAGCTATCTTCCCACTGATATATATATATATATATATATATATATAATTCGAATCGTTGTACTAAGTAAGATTTAGATAATATTCAGTAAGGAATATATTTATTTTTGAATCACTGAAATAATATTGAATTGACCGTAGTTTACATTTCTCAGTAATAATAGTGTCCCATGGCACACTGTAAATCACGGAATGTGTTTAACAAAGGATATATACTTCATTTTATAAGATCTAAACAAACGTAAATAAACGTAATGATAACAAACTTACCTACATATTCCGTATTTATTATTTCATCATCGCTCATCCGAATATTATCCTTTTTTAATCGTCCATCTTGTTATTTTTGGAAACTTAGGCAGTTCAGATGATTCAGCGTTATTTCTCTTCCCGAGCAGCTTCGACACAACGGACTTATCTGGATATTATATATATATATATATATATATATATATATATATATATAATATCTATATTTTATATGAAATCGGACATCTTTATAAGATACTGTTTTGGAATGCTGTAATTAATGTACTTTACACATGCGCGGCCGTAAAATGCGTACGATCTATACGTAACGTAGACACACGCAAGTTTGCAGAAATATCACTCTTTGGTGCATAGGGGCATTTTACGGTGTTGCGCATGCGTACTAATGCTCCTGGCACTCGTCCACTTCCGGCCAGTGATTCTAGGCCATTCGGCTCTGATTTGTCTTTATGTTGGTCAGACAACGAGGTTGGTTGGAAGGAATCCGCCCGGCGCGGGGCACGGGATTGACTAGATCCGGAATTTTTGTCTGCGAGCATGTTAGACGTCTCTGTCGGATGCTGTCTGTCTCCTAGGCCAGTCTGTTGTGTCTCGTGGTGGGTGCCATGACGCCGGAGAGATCCGTGTCTCCTTGTCCCTGTGTGTCTGCTGCTATAGAGCCGGTCACTCGCTAATACACCATCGAACATACCAAGACCATCCACACCCGCCTTCCAAACCCAATTCCCTTACCAAACCCCTCTTCCACACTCTCTGTTTCTATTTCCCCCACCTCCATCCCCACGGTCTGAGTTTCCACCCCACACCCACTGCCATCACCGCTGTCACTGTTTTTGTCTGGTTTAGTTTCAAGTGCCGACTGATCTTGACGATGCACGCTATCTGGATCAGTTAGCAGTGAGCCAAAATACATCTCTCTCTCTCTCTCTCTCTCTCTCTCTCTCTCTCTCTCTCTCGTATTATCTGTCACATACTACCATCAGTGCTATCTATGATGATTTTTTTCGGGGTCACACAGGACAGAACATACACCATAGCATCTCAGCAAAAGGGAATATTACTCGACTCATCTTTTGATTGATCCATTGATTAATTCTTTCATTACTTCCTTTCTTACTTCATTCATTCATTGATTCATTCATTCATTCACTCACTCACCAACTCTCCCACAAAAGGCGTATTCTACTATCTATAGTCACACACTTCCCGGGCACTAGAACCCAGTAGCGTACCCTTCCCAAATCTGTCTCTCTCATTCTCTCCTCTTTCGCTACAAGATAACGTTGCGTCTAACCCATCCCACACACTCACACGGACACACACACACACGTACATATATACACACACATGCACGCACGCATGCCGTCCACCTCCAGTCATTCACACCCACAACTACACACCCATACCGACATGAAAAACACCCAAATAGACGCAGTGCTGTTAGCATGATGACTTGACGCCTGTTGGACTATATATATATATATATATATATATATATATATATATACACTCTCTACAAGCTAGTCAGAGTACCATAGGTTGTGATTGTTTGGTTTAGACCTTGTGCTGACCTAGCAGTGTTCATATTATCTCTCCGCTGTTCGCTTCCTTTGCAAATCCTACTCCAATTTATTGCAAGTAATATGTACACAAGCTAAACCGAAGTAAGTATATATATTACGGGCGACCGGAGGAGTACTTCACTCCCCGGCCAGCAATTATTTTTATAAATACCTTTTTTCCTTTCACCGTAAGCCTTTTTTCTATATCTCTCACGTTTTAGACGCGGCTGATCTACTACTAGTTCTTAGTTCTGTAATTTTTTCTAGGAGGACTCCCCAGCAGACGATAGCCGCACAGCAGCAGGAAACGGGCTAGATCTCTTGCCGAATTGAATTCGAATTGAATTCGATTTAAAAACGAAGAGTTATCTTTTTTCCGAAGTGGCACGTGTCTGGGGAGTGCTCCAAACATAAAATACCCCATTTTCGAGCACCTCTAACATACTAACCATAAGGCTTTCACAGTATACTAAACTTTTACACGCTTAATTCGAAGTCGAATTTTCTGTCTTTGAGCGGCTCCTCGTCGTATTCACATTTTGTGAAGAAGGACCGCCTCCTCGCTTCCGTTAAAACTCGCTTCTGAAGACGTATAATGTCGCCATAAGCGAAGTTAGCGAGGCGTTCGTTAAGGAAGTGATTCGTGTCCCTCAAAGCTGTTTATATTGTGGTTGTTTCTTGACCTTTCCATCATCTAGGTCGATGTCAGGACGTATTGTCGGTAGTGCCTGGTGGTTCTTTACCTTGATCATCATCTCCTCGTACACCGCCAATCTGGCCGCCTTCCTCACCGTCGAGAGGATGCTGACGCCGATCGAGTCCGCCGACGACTTGGCCAAGCAGACCGAGATCCAGTACGGCACGCTCAATTCGGGATCCACCAAGGACTTCTTCGCTGTACGTCTGTCCTGTTCCAGAAGGGACTTGACGTGGTAGTACGGCGAAAGCTCGTCAATTTCGAAGTTGTCGGTTGTTTAAATCGCAGGTCTCCTATACGCATGGTTCCGGTCATAAAATATTTGTTCTCACATACTAATAGATTATTCAAAGTCGTCATCATTCGATGCCTTTTTGCGGGCTTCCCCAGATTTGAATTAACGAGCTTTCGTCGCAGTAGATTGGTCTTTGTTGATGCATAATGGAATTCTTTTGCGTGCCTTTTAGCAGCTGTCAAGTCGAATGGAAAAATATTCTCCCTTTTCTTGCAGACCTCCAGAATAGCCGTTTATCAGAAAATGTGGCAATACATGTCCCTGAATCCGGACGTCTTCGTCAATTCCACGGCCGACGGGGTTGCCAAGGTACGGGATTCCAAGGGTAAATACGCCTTTCTCTTGGAATCGACCATGAATGACTACCACAATCAGAAGAAGCCGTGTAACACGATGAAAGTGGGAGGAAATCTTGATTCCAAAGGTTACGGTATAGCCACTCCGCTAGGTTCGGATCTGAGGTGAGTCAGACTCCTTGAACCAACCCCCTCATCCGTGTAGTGCGTGTGTTGGAGACTGGAAACGAGCTCAAATCACCGCTGTTATATTTCCTGCGCAGATCTTGAAGTTCGGGCGAGTTGGACCCCCCCCCCCATCCAGCAATAGAAATGCATTCGGATAGAATTAAACTCGTTTGGCTTGCAGATGCATCCATATACAGGTGTTGTTGTATATGGTCTATTCAGCTAAATTGATGGAATGTTTTTTTTTCTGCTCTCTGTGCCAGTTAGAATATGATTTACAGTTTTACTTTTAAAGCTATATTCAATATCATCGAAGGGTTGGTGATTGGCGGGTCATAGTATTTACTGGATTTACGATATCTGACTAAATCGATGCCAGACTTTCCGTTTCTCTCATAATCCAAGTGGTACCGAGCGCGGGCTCACTCGTGTATGACGTCACGCTGTTTAGTATGCTGTAGCTGTTAGAGTCTGGTTAGCTGTCTGTTAGCACATCCGCCCGTTCTATATTCGATCGCTTGGTCGCATCTTTAAGGCCTTAGCTTCAAGTGTTTCGGCTGCGAATGCTGCATTTAATAACAGTGGCAAACAACGTATACGCTTAAATCACTATAACAATCTATCAATCACGAATAAGAGGTCCTTTTATCACCAACCTACAGACCATGACAATCGAGGATAGATTTAGTCGACATGTTATTATTTAATAGCATTAAAACTAGTTATTAGCCACACAGTTTGCAAAACAGACATTATGTCCAATATTATTTTGAAATTGTAAATATATAGCTTAGACACTAATGAGGCCACGAGGCCATGAGACCATGAAGCTATAGTGATTTATTTACAGTGTTGCTGACTTGTCCGGTCGTTGGTTGTTACGACCATATCATCAATACCAAATTGAAAGTTTTAGATTTGATTCCATAAAGTTGACTCAATTGGACGTAAACGTTTCGACCTCACGATGATGCGAGATGGATTCAGAATTTATTCCGGATTGTGTGCTTTCCAAGGAGAAAAAAAACGGGCTAATTATGAGCTGCCTGTGGGATGAAATCCGCTTAACGTAATACCTTCGTCGGAGAGATTACAGAGATACGATTCCTCTAATTACATCTATAGATTCAGGGGGGTATTTACGTCAAGTACTGTCTGGTATTTGTCGAAACAATCGGTTAAACAGAATCTCTTTGTACTTAATCCGAATCCGTTAGATAACTATGTGAGTCATCTGAGTTAATAAATTCGAGCGATTGCAGCCATGTTTGCAGAACTAGGAATATCTGCCGATCATCAGAGGATAATCACACTGAATGAATTGGCTGAAATCGTATTTCAGCAGCTCCAACGAAGTTTTGCAAATAAGCGCAAGCGGATTTGCGCACACCCAGGCACGCACGCACTCGCGCGCGCGCGCACGTACACGAACCGAACTTAATTAAAATGGCGATATCTAGCCAAATCGAAGCAAACCGTTTTGTTTGCTTCCCGACGTAAGTGGTACCACAGGCTGCAGGCGGGCTGCAGGCGGCGCTCGTCGATGGCGATCGGTTCGCCCTTCAACGCCGGATGTTCTGACGTCTTAATCATAAATATCGACGGAAAACTTACCGGGATCGACCGTCATTACTCCCCCACCCCCCGCACACCATCATTAACCATCTCATCGGCGCGTCCAGTCCGGACCAAGACGAGATCCAGTTTTAGTTTTTTCCCTAGCCTTAGTGGTAGTGTCCACACGTTAACGTCGTCATTAAGTAATCCCTGGCGTTCGTTTACCCGTTTCAGAGAAGACATCAATCTTGCAGTGTTACAGCTGCGAGAGAGTGGAGATCTCCAGAAACTGCAGAAGAAATGGTGGTTTGATAAAGGAGAATGTAACGCCGAGGCTGAGGGCAAGGTAATTAACCGCTAGCTTATTAATTATAACCGACGGCCGCTTAAGATGAATCGACGACGACGGACGAACGAAAACACGCTGGTGGAGCGGGGTCGGAGGGCAATTTTTCTGCATTATCACAACGAACAAACACGCGTATGCCGCGTTAGACGATCATCGAAGCTAAACAAAGCACTCACTCACTCACTCACTCACTCATTGACAATAATTTGGATATTTATCTATTTAATATTACAGAGTTCGTCTCAAAGTGCGTTGACATTAAGTAATGTGGCTGGAATATTCTATATCCTGATTGGTGGTCTTGGTCTCTCGATGTTTATGTCGTTAATTGAATTCATGTACAAGTCCAAAGTCGAACAAAGAAAGCTAAAGGTGAGTATATAGAGAATCGGGTCAATAGTAGTAGTAATAGTAATAATAATAATAATAATAATAATAATAATATGATGATGATGATAATAATGAAATTAAGTACGATGGTGATGATGATGATGATGATGATGGTGATATTAATAATAATAATAATAATAGTATGAATGATGATGATGATAATGATAACAATGACGACGTCAATTATAATAATAATAATAATAATAAATTAAATAAAGTATATTAAAAAAAATCGAGATTAATAAAATGCTTTTTACCCAAAATGTTTTTTCAAACAGATAAAATTTCCATTCAGATTGATCAATTCTGATACAAGACATAATACTTACTAGCAATTTATTCTTTAGTTGTGTTGCTTATAATGACTAATGTGCAATGAAAGCTTGTTGAATTCTATCAAAAGCCTGATAATTAGAAACAATTTGTATTTACCTCTCAATACTAACAGATAGTAAAACTATTGATTAGTCAACGTATTTTTTAGGTTGAGGGATTATTCCACATTCGATTTAACCAGTTTTCGTTGTACATCCATGTATTAATAAAAAAAAAACATCTGACCATATTTATGATACACTCAATGTAAAAACTGTTTTGTTTACACGTTGCCAAGGCCAAGTAAATGTTCCGGGTATTTTTTTCTCTCTTTCTAACCAACAGAAGTATGCAGCTTCGTTCCGGTCCAAGACAAGGCTATCGGTACGAGGGGCGCCCGAGAGGGAGAACGGAGGGGTAGGCTCCCCCGAAATGCCTAAATCTTTGTCCACGGTGCCTATAGCCCGGTCTAGCGCAGTGAGCCTTGTCTAGAAGCCACCCAAGGCACTCCCAACCATTGTTTGTACACTCGCTGGGGTATATATACACTCACGTTCTAATATTACCACATCTCTCTTCCCATACCGACATCCCTCTTTTGTATATTTATCGGTGAATTAGTGACCCCCCCCCCCATCCCTACACACCTCAGCCAAGACGTATTGTTTCCGTTATATGGACATCGTTATTTTCGAATTATCATCTGTCCTCCATCGTATGTTTCTTCCTTTAAATCGAAGTCCATCTGCCTACATCGTTTCGACATTGTACTAGAACCTACCCCAAGGGCCTTCAGTGAGGCACCTACAGGCTGTTACACACAGCGTATTGTATTGAGGCTTGCTCAGTTATGTTAATACTTTGATTTATTGTTGTTACATGTTCTGCAAATCTGCATAGAACCAGAATGTTTCTTAAAATGAGATACGAAGCATATATATATATATATATATATATATATATATATGTTGTTTCACAAAATAATTTTTGTATTTCTTGACTCAAGTAAAGCCGACAATACATTGTTAACTGATGGTGGATGTATTCCAAAAACTCGAACTCTCCTGCTGTTCGCCATCATCAAACACTGGACTGAAATGTTATCTGGCAAATATTTTTGAAGCATTCTATATTTTTTTAAACGTTGGTACAGTACTCTGTGTGTGTGTTTTTGGTAGACGCCCATCGCTGTGCCCTCATCCCACCCACTTACTGAGACTGAAGTTCAAAGATCTTTCCCTGAACATAATTATTTCGAAGTCCGACTTTGGGTAGCTTCTCATGACGAGGATAACGACTTTCTCTAAGTTACCCATATAAATGTTAGTTCTTGTGTTTAACCCACACGTGCACGCGTTATAAGCTTATGGCGCGTATCATCATCCTCAGATATATATATATATATATATATATATATATATATATATATACACTTCTCATATAAATATAGTACGCAGCGAAAGGTCTTTGAATGTCCTCCGTGTGGCTGTTCTTAATCTTGTTTTAGCCAACAACCGGAAGTCCGTGTGCTTATGTAACTGGAAGCTCGTTAATTCAAAGTACTATCCGAGTCCGGCCAGGGATTCTTCGTTTATGTTTGTAGTAAGATATTAATTACGGTTCTGCAAATTTAAATTAACGAGCTTTCATATACAGAGAATACGTCCATGTGTCCACATGTGTGTGCGGGCGCGCGCGTGTGTGTGTGTGTGTGTCTGTGTGCGCGTGTGTGTGGTGTGAATACAACCATTTCACCTGCCTTTCCAAATGCTTGCTTTCTGTTTTCTTTTTCCATAGCCACTTCTATTTATATTAGTTTGTGTATTTGTCATACGTGTACAGTAGTTGCTGTATTTGTTTTCCTTGAAAATAAACATCAATAGGTTTTCTAGTTGTCAAGATGATTGTGATAATGATTGATGTTTTACGGCCACTTTTGTGCACATGGTAGGCTAAATGGGCCGATCGATCTCCAAAAGTAATGAAGCGAAGTGAAAGATGAAACACCCTTCAGATATGCCCACGTCGAGATTTGAACACGGATGGTAGTGATCTGTGGTCTAACGCGCTACCAACTAGACCACGGAGGCTCCCATGGTAGATGCCAAATCCCACTAAGGAGATTCACTAAGCTAAACAACAACAATAACAACAGCAACATCAACAACAACAACTATAACAATAAGCCCAATAATCAAAGTGGAAGGGGGGTAGCTGTTCTTATTGATATAAAGACTTTGATGTCGTAGTATTATGAATTATTATTTTTACCCACTTTTCGGTGGCCACCATTCTAAGATAAAGGATGACAGTTGTTTCTCTGTCTGTGTCCTCGACCGATCCTCTCATTTATGGTCAAATGGAATGCGAGTAAATGGCACGAAGAAGACTACAGAAAACTAGCTCACTAATAAAGCTGGCTCCCTTAATAACGAGTAAATAAAAACCCGTCTTCGCATCCGGAAATCTGGAGCGAAGGTCGTCCTACGTGTTAACGTACTGTCCCGATATCCGCAATGATAGATCAAGTCTCATCAACTGCGCATCCAACTAGAAGCCGATCTGATGCCATAAAGATGTTTATTGATGGTCCCATTAGTACATTACTGAAGAAGCCCTGGGCTGGGTGTATAATGGCTAATCTTGTACATCTTAATTGTAACCAATCTCTTTGATAATTGGCATTTACAAGAGCAAATAGATAAATCGATGCGAGCGATCGGTTCAACCTTTCGTTGAGAGAGATTCTGATTTTTCATTGAAGTTCATTGGATTGCAGCTGATTTGTTGAATTGGGAATACAAAATTACTCCTGGAATGTTTCGTATAATCTAAACTTATCTGTATTGATGTACGGTGATGTACTCGTGCCGTGTGTTCCCTTTGATTATTGTAAACTGTGTTTCTTTGATTTAATATTTATTCCCTGTATAGCCTTTTCTCTATGCGCGTCTATATATATATATATATATATATATATATATATATATATTATATCCAACAGAAAATGTTCTTTAACTACTTACTGTTTAGTAATATAACATGTAGAAAACTTTGGTAAATTTTATTGTCAGAACTAAAAGTTTATTTAATTATTTAAAATGTTACAAATAATGATTGGATTACAGTTGTTTTCCTCTTTTGTGTTTATATTCCAGTATTCCTACTCCGCCCCGTCTCAGATCGTTAACTTAGAAGGATATCAGGCATACTGCGCGACGAGCAACACGCACACGGAAGTCTGACGTCATCAAAAATGCCTATTAAGAAACTCGTGACATCACGACGACGTATCGACGCGATGCAGCATTGTGCACACGAATAATGACGTCATTACTGGGTCAACATCGTGACGTCATCGTTCGTGCGGACGAGAGCGGCCGATATCAGAGGAAGCCGCCGGATAAACCTTCCGTTAGACGGTCAGGGACATGCGCCTATCTTCGCCTAGTGTAGCACGTGATCACACAACGAAATGTCGTCATCCAGTGACGCCGTTGATACACCACGTGACTTGACTAACATCCGCGACGTGATGATGGATCTTTTTTGTGACGTCAGTTCTAATGGAATTAATGGCAGAATCCTTTCAGAGAGAGAGAGAGAGAGAGAGAGAGAGATCTGTTATGAAGAGCGGACCATGATGACGTCATCATCGTAACGTTCATAAGACTTCCAATCGGTTACTATGGCCTCGTTCTTGTCTCTACGTCATCATCATCGTCGTCATTGGCTAAAATGGATAATGTTCACAGACGCTTTTGACATACTCTAGTGCACCGTCTGTTACTGTTATTATTATTATTATTATTATTATTATTATTATCGTCGTTACGATCATCATCATCATCGTCATTATCATCATCACGATGACTTTTATCATGATTACGATAAATGCCAAGACCTATGGCCTCCTAAAGTTTACGACTTATTGTTTACAAGAAAATGGCGTAATCTACCAACGAGTAAACGCAGAACGCAACCATTACTTAACACTATATAGTGACGTGACCTTTCAATTGCTCGCCAGCAACATGTCTACCAGAGACTCTTGTAAAAGATTATTTATTTATAATATATTATATAATAGTTAAGAAATTTACAACTCTTTTAAAACAAGAAACCCAGATCTTATGGAAATAGAAGATAAATAGAGATGTTTTCTGAATTGAATTATATATATATATATATATATATATATATATAATTCATTGTTGTCCATTTATTTACATCGTTTCTATTCGTTATTATGGTTTAATTAGGTAAACACACAATCAAGGTTAAGTCTATTTTACAAGATTTAGGTACGTATGATCTTCTGGAATGACAACATTCAATAATGATAATTTAGATACATCAAGAGCACGACATTTGTCTGCTAACAATCACACAGAATAATGGAACGATATTGGCCAATTAATCATCGGGTTCATTAACGAGATGTTATTGTCTATGGAGCATCCATACATTAATTTATCATCGGGAACAGCATCTTTTTTGTCTTGTTGATCAACTTGTACGCTGGTGGTACTACGGTGACCTATTTCATCGGTATATATACACAGTCATGGTGCCCATATTGTCGTGTTTATCAACTGATACAGTGATGGTACTATATTGTCCCGTTGATCAACATTGGCCTACATATACTCGGATGGTACTACACTGTTTTCTAACTCGACGTACACTGTCTATGACACCATACCGTCGTGTTCATCCATATTTACATCACCGAAACCACCTTGTCCTGATCATTAACACATACATCGGTGTCTCCACAATATACAATGTACATCATTCAAACCACTTTTGTACCATTCATCAACATATACACCAGTGAGACACCACGTTGCCATGTTGGTTAACGTATATATATATATATATATATATATATATATATATATTATTATTATTATTGTGTCTAGGTTGTCATCTCCACTAACATACACATAAACGACACCATATTGTTTAATAATGTTATAACTGTTAAAACAGGGATTGGTTTATGTGTGTAGTATTAGTTTGAGTGTGCCTGTCGGTGTGTGCATGTCGGTGCGTGCGTGTGTGTGTGTGGGTGTGTGATCTTATTGTTGGCACCAAACATCTCATCTTCAGATCAGTGTACACCGATCTACACGCCAGTGCAGCTCACCGTGTTCATTAAAATTACAAATAATTACGGGTGTTTTTGATGTTATTATGTGTTATATAATACCTTGACACTGCCGCGTTGTCATTGAGGCACCCCACCCCCGATATGAAAGTAGACGTCATAATACGAGGGGTTTCGTCACCGGAAAGTACACGTTCCCATTTAGTTTTCCGTTGTCATGGCAACGCACCTATCGGTTATCACCTGCTTCCGCGCATACCAGAAGGTGTAGAAGATGGTGCCCCATACGTTCGTCATTATTGTCAGTCAAGTCCGGATCCAGACCTTGTTAGACCAGAGAGATGATCGAACAGTCAAGGATCTGGCAGTCGTTTCAAACCAGAAACATATCATTATATCACGCAGGTCACGCATGTCACGTGCGTGTCACACATATCGCGCGTATCCTGATACGCGTGAAACAAATAAGTTGGTCAAGGATCCCGAATGAAAGTTTATTGTACTTAATCATCGTTGTCTGCCAGGTTTCCGTTGGGCGCATAGAGAGCCCACTACCACCACCACTACACACTGGCCACGACTTGAATATGCTTCGAACATCTGTACATATAAACATCTGTATTGTTTTTTAATAAGTAGAACGGAAATGACGTCACTCCGATGATAATTGGTGGCATCCTGTATTACAGGTATAACTCGATGCCATTCGTTTGGTGACCTTTTCGGGGGTCGGAGTGAAGGAGGGACGAATTGGGAAGGGTAAGGATCTCTAACAGCCACAACATATAATCGTGGACGTTTCGTTTCGTTTAGTATGAAAAACGCCCATTTTTCGGTTGCGTTCCACTGCCTTTTGTGTACTTGATGCGTGATGACACTTTACAGTATCCAAGCCTGAAACTGCAACATTATGGCGTGTCAACACGTCTGTATCTTTATCTAGGTAACCGTTTAAATTATTTCACCTGGATAGCATCACTTCTTTCAACTAAAATGTCGTGTCTGTTAGATCGGTCGCTTACCTTATATTACGACGTTTTATGCCAAACTGTTTCCGGTTCCCATGCGTGTATGTGTATGTGCATGTATATATATATATATATATATATATTTGTGAATGTTTTCAGTTTATCTTCAGCTTGTTTCGGTTATGGCCGTGTTTATCAACTGGTTACATTACGGGGTAGTGAGTGATATGGTATTCTAGGGAAATAGACTTGTGTTTATAATCATTCTGTTACACCATTCATCATGAGATCATTGATGTAACGATGTTTTAAGGTAAATCCTGTATATAGTAATATATATATATATATATATATATATAT
>JAODUP010000002.1:1015000-1112500 GCA_025642065.1 Paralvinella palmiformis
AAACATTGTATCTCCCGCCTCTAACACATGTTAATATATTACCGAAGTGATACGTTATTTGGGTGGGTGGATGGGTGGGTGGGTGGATGGATGGTGGTGGTAGTGGTGGAAGAAGCTCCGTCCATTCCGACGACTGTCATTTCCTCATGTTATCTTATAATGGATTTACCTGCGGGAAGCTACCGACAGCGACCTTCTATCTTATGTATGACAACGGTCGTGTTGATATACTAGTCGTGAATAATTAATGATCTCTGAACCTGCGTATAGCGTCTTATATTGGTAACAATATGTAACACCATATAGAGTGGGGATCTCTATCTACCTATCTATCTATCTATCTATCTATCTATCTATCTATCTATCTCTGTGTGTGTATGCGTGCGTGCGTGCACGCGCGCGCGCGTGTTGTACCTGGATGGTTGGACTCATTTTATAACAGCCCGAGTAGAACACTAACCCCTGATATCACGGTTTAGATAAATCCAGTCGCCGGTGTGACGCCTCACAGTCAGAGAAAATAATTATTGCTCCTTGCATCTTGAATCCCGCTTCTTTGCCTCCACGACACCCCCAGAACGGTACCGGAAGCGCGTAATTTGTCACGTGCTCTCGTATTAACCCCTTCACCATCTGGCCCGGTCAAAGACCAGAGATATTAGATGTGTTATGCGAAAGAATCCGCTTTGATGTTTGTCATCATACAGTCCTCATATGTATAATTATATTCTTACATGTCAGGAGAGGAAAATGAAACTAAGGATAGAATTACCAAAAGGGAAATCCCACAATAAATTAGCAACAATCATCTTAAAACAAAACCGCAAATTTACTATACACATAAATAATAGAAAATAGAAGACTGTTTGATGACGCTCATCATATAATATTGGGGTTTTTCACTCAATTATCTGAAGGGTGTTTCATCTTTTACTTCGCCTAATGATCATTTGATATCGCTCTGCCATTTAATGACCGTAAAAGAACGACGTCTACCTTTATATTTAATAAAGCACCCTTTCTATATATAAAGGACAGATTAAATTAAAGACCAAGTTGTGAAGGCCGATTAGACTGCGACAACTGTAATATATTGCTGAGGTATATTTTGCATACGAGTTGTCTGAGCTCAGTAAATCCACCACAGATGAGTAGATGTATTCCATTAGTTTTTTAAAACTCATATCTATAAACCACCAACTCATGTAGATGCGTTTCTCTCTAAAGAATATCTTAACTTAATGCGAAAAATTCCAAGGTCTATCATAACTTCACCTCAGCCGTTAAGCGTACTTGTTCTCGATTGAGTACACATCTCGGGATTCGTAGCGTACAACGAGTACAAATATTTAGATGTCTACAGATATATGTGTCGAGGCAGAACAGAGCTCTATGATGGACGTACCCGTGGCTTAACTGGTAGCGCTGTTGGCAACAGGCTTCTAGCACCTGGGTTCAAGCCCCGAGCGGGCTATGCCTGAAAGGTGTTTCAACTTTCACCTCGCCTGGTTACACAGGAACGACAGGGTTAAGTTCTTGATTTGTAGCTCCATCTAGTGGCAGCTGCGATATTTGATCGCGAACAAATCGCTCGCGAACGGGAAGTCTCGAAAATGGCGACTTCCGCTCGGTGAGTACAGAGGAAATCACCTGCTTAGCTTCTGGCAACAACAGTGAGCACATGGAAACGGGTCAGTGGGCGAGTCAGTGGTTCGATGGTTCGCTGGGTGCCTGAGGTTGCCCGAAGCGGAGTAATATGTTATATGTGAGTAAATTGGCCTTTCGCAATTTTGCAACATCCGCCAATCTTGGCGACCTTTTGATGTGTTCGATTCTTCGGAGACGGGTGACCTTGTATTTCTGCATATTTCTCTTCTTCCTTCTTCCTTTATTCTTGTTCCAACCTAAAATTCGTTCCCCTTCATCCGAAATTCCTTTGATCCAGAACACCCGTTGACACGCCATACACTCTCCTGAGATGGCCCCTTTCCAAACGTTGTGGTGAACAAGCTGTTCCTGGAAGCCGGAAGCCACACTAACAAAACACGTCCGGGGACATCGGGACAAACACACACACGCACGGATCTCAGGATACCGGACTACGACGTACTGTTAGACACAGATGGTTAGACGGCTTTCTAGGGAATACAACGAATGGCAGATGTTTTGGTTGTGGTTCGAAAATGACCTATTGGTTAGTTCCTCGCTCTGCCACCACGCGACGCCAGTGACGCTAGTATGGCTAAACGAGTTGTGGTTAACGACACATCAGCACAAATGAGGCCATTCGGTGTCCTAGAGCAAAACAAGCTTGTTGTGGCTTTTTAAACCAGGAAAACCAATAACGGACACTTTTTACATATATTTGGAACCCAGTAACATAAATCACACAAACACACACACAAACACACACCTACGCGTGCGTGTTGTATCCTTTGATTTGAGCGTTTCTTGTATGTGAGAACTGGTTAAGATCGTCATCTGCTTATCAGTAAACAATATTCACAACTACTTCGACATTTGGCGGCAGTCGGTAACACTACGGTTGTGGGCAGCGATCTCAAGCCACTTGTGCAGAATGACTGGCATAAGACGTCTATACGGGAGGCCCCTCCCCCGCGCGCACACACACACACACACACACTTATAATTAAATTGATGCATTTTAAAGTGTAGGCCCCTCGATATCGGCCCGCAGCATGCTAATGCTACTCTCTACTCATGCGCTGTGAATATTGTCTATTGTATCCCGATCCTAGACACAACTAGCCACGTCATCTCCTGATATCTGCCGAAGCACACCACAGCCACCTAAGAACTAGGTATTCGTGCAGAACTTGACATTTCTTCCTAAGTTAGTCTTATCAATGTCACACATATGCCACCCACATTCAAAATATCTGCAAGACAAAATTATCCAAGAAGAAAACTGAATCCAAAACAGATTAATCTCCGTTCTTTATCATTTATGGTCTATAAAAGCACAATTAAATCATGCGTACATTGAATGTACACACTGTTATTAATGGGAGCTGTCGTAAAAGCCCTTGTTGTGTATGTTACTCACTACAATATGGTGTCATATTGAATCTGAGTAAACCGAACACTCTTCTAAACCGATGTTTTTGTGTTTTTCAAATCAAGATATAGATATATATAACTCAAAAAGGGGCAAACATCTATTTTCCTCATTATCTACAAGGTATTATTGACACACCAATGATGACCTCGTCCGGTTCGGATATTTTATAATTCGTTTTATTCTCATTCCGCAAACAACCTGATTAAAAATTGTTTATATTTTATAGGGTCAGTGTACTCGGCCACGCACCATTTCTCCTCACCCACTCATCAATACAAACCCACCCAACCACCTGTTCACCCATCCACCGACATGGTGTGCACCATCTGTACAAATCGAGAGCGTCGTCAACTCTCGGGGAGGATTGGGATGCTATTTCTAGCTTCCTAATGGCAGGCGCAATACCCACAGCGATCTATCATCGTCCAATGAGATACGCCCCTATAACCGAGTCTAGGGGCGTAGATTTTGCAGTTTGGTGGATTATGTAGAGAATGACCTCTCTCAAGAACGGCAAGCAGAGACAAACCCCACACCCTCCACATTTACTCTCGGTCACGACCCCCTACCACCTTTTCTTACACCACCCCCTCATCGTTCACTTAAAGCTATGTCGCTGTTCGAGCTGACACGTGATCACGCGAAAAAGACCATTCTACTCGGTTAGTAGATTCGATGCGAAAACCTCCCATTTTCTCACACACCACATGGACCAACTGATTGATTACTATCAGTAATTCATTTATAATTGTTGTCTAGCCACAGTATGTCACATTATTGGTCACCGGTGTTAGTGGGAAATAATTAAATAAATAAATATAGTACAGGCCACGTGATATGTAACCGTCGCCATTTATGTGAGATACCAACCAATTGTCGTTCAGTCATTGGCCATGCCATCAACACGTGACGTCATCTTAACGATGGGATGGCGAAATGTTTTTAATAAAAAGCAGACGATGAGACAGACATTGGGACGTAAAATCGATCGAAACTATTCGCTTCATCTTACTGTTGAACTGAATCTCCAAAAAATGGCTGCCCTCATCGTCCAGCTCTCAAAACTCCAGAGGAAGGTTTTTTAAATATCAAATTAACTGATAACCAAAAGTCATTTCGTCTGTCGAAAATCGCCGATCACGTGATAAAATATTATTTCGGTTGAGGAACAGAAAAACCATGGGGAGTGAGTGATCACCGAGTGTGTGAGTGAATGAGTATGTGAGATTTGTGGGTGAGTGTGTCCTGAATGAGTGAGTGGGTGAGTGAATGAGTGAGTGAGTAAATCAGCGAGCGAGCGAGTGGGTTATTTAGCGATTCCCTACGAAAATGAAATGTACGAATCTAAGCTTTTTATTATTTAAAAGATTAAATATCCCACATACACAGACAAAATGGCCATTTTTACCCCACGACCTGAAGGTCTCCATGACAAGATATTCATTACTGGACCATGGGAGCGCCCCCAGGCTGTTAACGAGTTTTAAATCCAGTAAGCGGAGTTCATCTTTCTGGATATTGAATCATACGACATTGGCAGTCATTTTTCTCTAATCATTCTGCCAACGAAAACGTGTTTCGTAAACAATCAATTTCCGGATTAATATCACGATCGCCAGATGACGTGGTATGACCTTGGGTAGGACCAACACTGGTCCAATAGAACATGTCACACTCTAATATGTTTGTTGACCAACTTAGTATGTCTTACATATTTTGAAAGAACGTTATGATTATTTCGAATACATTATGATAGCTCAACAAACAACCCCCCCTAGGTCGAGGTGACTTGTCCCGTATTTTAGATGGACCTTTTTATCCCAGATGTGCCATATTTGTGTGTGTGTGTGTGTGTGTGTGTGTGTGTGCGCGCTCGCTCACATCTTCCCCCCCCCACACACACATTTATATCGGTCGCTGATTTCAAAATGGATGTACACATGCTTATATTTGGTCTGAAAATAGTGGTTATACTAGATTTCAATATTTATATAGAGTCCGTGCAGTATATAGTTACTTATTTAAAGCTCAAACCCCTTCAATCCGTGTGTCATGTTTAACTGTCATTTACAATTTTAATAACTCCCAAATTAAATATACATACTTAGACGTATATATATATATATATATATATATATATATATATATATATATATATATATATATATATAGTCAGAATCCGTTAATCCGACAAGGTTTGTCACATGATAATATATCGAATAAACGCGAATGTCGGAATATCGGTAGTTTGTGTCACACATTTTTAGGTCGTAAAGACGTGCCGTTGTATGTAACAAAAATAATACGTAACATCCATTGGAACCACAATGATACTTGTCTTCTTGATGTTTGGGGTAGAGATCCCTGGCTGTCGCCTATTGGGCATAGCCACCTGGTGTTGATTCCTTTATTTTTTGACGATGGCAGTTGTTTTAAAATGGTATGACACTTATTATATCGTGGTGTATTTATTTATTTGATCATTTTGATGTTTGTTAATTACAGACATTATAAAAAAAATACTCGTATCATTTAGTCCATCAGATTAACTGATGATCCTCATTGAAAAGATCACACATTTGTGTTTGTAATTAGCCATGAATGATTATGATTGGCTATGGGCAATGGAAGCATGGTGTGTCAGTGTGTATGGTCCAGGATGATTGTAATTGGTTA
The DNA here is from genome assembly GCA_025642065.1 of Paralvinella palmiformis. Classification (NCBI taxonomy): domain Eukaryota; kingdom Metazoa; phylum Annelida; class Polychaeta; order Terebellida; family Alvinellidae; genus Paralvinella; species Paralvinella palmiformis. The sequence continues at coordinate 1,020,759 of JAODUP010000002.1, forward strand.
CGATATAGCAATTATCGCGTGTGAAGGGTTAATTTAACCATTACTATAACATGTAGGTGTGTCTTGCATGACTGAACTAGCGGAAATATTTGTCAACATTTTTGTGTTGTCGGATTATCAAGGTCATTTTACATTGAAATGTCACATTCTGTTGGCGAAATGAAGTGCTGGAGTTGGAACGCGAAACACGATTTTGTCGGATTAGCGTCATTTATAATGGAGCTAAATCCGTCACAGGCAATAATGTGTCGGAAGGTGGATTTGTCGAATAAACGATATCTGGATTAACGGATTCTGACTGTATATATATATATATATATATATATATATATATATATATATATATATATATATATATAATATATATTCTTATATACAGATTATACAGACGGATGCGATCTTGTCAGCCAAGGAGAATGTATTAAAAATGATTAATACTTAATTGTTTCTCCGTGGCTGACAACACTTAAAGTTACATTAATCTCCTAGCATGTATTGGTAAGTGGGAAGAACGACATCTCCATAATGTATTTGTTAGAGTACTTGCCAATAGAAACGTTCGGATTATTATGGGTTACGATTGAAGGGTTGTATAATTGTGTTTACTTAATCTGTCATGACACTAGCAGAGAAATAATCCGAAAATCTCGGACTAGTTACCAGATACCAGCCGCTGAAATGACGCTGTTAATTAGTGTTAGTTCTTCGGCTGGCCGAGCAACTAATCACTTCCTTTGTTAATATCCTTTTTAAAATAATTTGATTCATCTTTTAAATTATTATATCCGTATCATATAGTTTCCGCACATGAGGCGACACTACAAACACTGTTATAAATAGCAATTTATCAACGTCACACTCGCACAATAGGCTTCTATTTGATCAAAATCATATGTATATGCCATTATACATGTTCATTTATATTCGTTAGATACAAACGTTAACCTAGGCATTAGTTCAGCATGAGCTTAATTATAGTTTGCAATATGTATATACATTATGATGGCCGTTTCTTTTACTAATAAACATTATGATATTTATGGCAGTAATGAATGAGTGGAACTTGATTAATTTATACACCTTCATTTCTCTAGTTATCACAGGTATAAGACACCCAACACATTCTTAGTTATGCTGTTATTATATTCATATTACAGGGTTGGCAACTTAATGACGCAATATAAAATAAAACGCGGAGTAATCCAGGGTTATTGACGTCATATGTCATAAACTGGCTTATGACAGCGTATGACATGAAAATGTCATGAACTGTCAAAAGCATATTTTTTTCGTAAACATTGGCATAACCAACAAATTTTATCCCAGATACACCAGAAAAGTAGTTGTTAGAATATAATTTTAATTAAAAATAATTATGTCATTAATATAATATTGTATTACTAAAAGTAAAATTATTATACAATGAATAATTAGCGCTTCATTATCAGATTATGGTAATTATATACTGATATATTTTGTCTATGACCTAAATCAGTTGATCTGTTTGGTTTATTGATTTGTTTCTATTAAAGACTATTTATATTTAAGCTCTCTGTTTCTATAGAGGGCCCCATTATCTGCGCGTAGACTTGTTTTTGAGAGGGCCGCATTAATATTTTCAATTTATGTCGGGATTATTAAATTGTTCGGATTTAATATTATTTTTCTTTGATATTATATGTATATTTCAACCCCAAAAATTAGGGCTTACCTCACCTTTAAGGGGCGACCCTGAATGAAGAGGTACATTAAATTGCTCTCTTACGCTTGCGCTAGTGCACGTCATATGCATGCAGTGACAATGGCGTCACGTATATCGCAGGAGCTCAATATATCTGTTAATCTGCTTCTATCAATCCATTTTATGGCTTTCACATGAAATTATACATACACGTGGTTATCTTCATTGATAGCTTCGATACAACCAAAAGGGTATAAGCCTATATAAGGCGGTGGGGAAAGAACATATAATCATTATGTAATATAGTCTAAAATCAGTCATAAGCTGTTAAAAGGATTAATACAATACAGCATTAAATGGAGTGATAAACTTGTGCATATATGAATGAAGTGTGAGTTGGTTAATTTATGGTTACTGAATAAAAAAATCTCTGAATTATTTATGCTATTACTAATTGGAAAATAAAATAGAGATCAACATACAATATCATTTTATGTTGATGTCTGTTGTATATAATTATATTAAATCTGATATATAATGGTAATCCGCGACTAATTTTAAGGAAGATATATCACATAGGCCTATATTAATGTAAAAATATGTAAATAAAAATAGCGAATATCTATTTATGACGGGTTTACGAAACTGTCATCCTAGAAGGAGGTTTACGACTGTGATAAACCCAATCCTGTCATATTAATATATAATATCACCCACAAAAACTAGTTTATTGAAGGCAATTTAAATGCGCCAAACTGGACATTTCTCCACGACACGTTATTTATTCTTTTACCGATGAATGGCTCTAGCTTATATTACATGCAAGGTGAAGGCCATTTGTGTTGACGATTTCAAACAGCAAGGATGTCACGATTAAGTTTCGATGCATTTCTGCAATCTAGATTTCGCGTGCCTATCTTATTTGCCGTACTGGTAGTGGGATATACAGCCATATTTAAATCTAAGTAAGGTGCTTTGTTTAGCCTTTGCATGGTTATTTCTAATTGCTAAAATCCTAAAATAACAAGCGAACCACGTTATTACTATTAACAGCGTAGATGACTACAGACTAGATCTAGCTAGATCTGAATACGAAGTGAGGTGCATATCCAAACATAGGTCACCTGTGTTTTAAGATTGATTAGATTGTTTTGCAAAGCATTAACTTTCCCCTATGCTATATGGATCAAGTTTGCTTTATTAATTATAAACGAATAGATATAGATTGTGTGTCTTTCTATGACTAGTATAAGACTAATAAGTCAAGCCTATCAACTATCAAGGTTATAATATAGATTAAATTAGCCTAGGCTTAGGCGGTCATCCAGGCCCACTGGATCCTACAATTTATTTAGTGGTAACAGGTAAGAACCTTTATTTTATAAACAAATGACTCCCCGAGTCCCACCAGCCATGGATCTGTAAAATCTACTATTATTTTTTATCAGTGTTATGAGAATCACAGGGAGTTCATTATTTTTTGCTTGTAATCTAATTATATCCAATATACTAAAGTCCAACAGGCTGATAATCAACAGCAAATGAGTGTAGACTGTACTCGGCAGAGCTGTAGCGCAGTGGATCCAGATACTAAATCTTTTACTTAAATTGTTTCATATTTCTATCTGCTATGTCAACAAATTTAAGTTTTTTAAATCTTGAGTCTTTATTCTATGAATAAGTATGCATGTGTATTGAATTGTGTGTGTAGTCAGTAAATGCTGTACCTATTGAAGAGCAGCGGTGCACAACACCGCACTGACAAACAGAGGTCTTTGCCACTGACCATTTACACCCATTATAATTGTCTTCATGCGCATTAAAATCAGTATTTCCTCAGCTTTCTAATGGTATACATATCTATTACTGTATTTTTTCATGTATTATGCGCATTTGTGTATGACGCACAACCATCTTTGACCAGAAAAATATCGGAAAATCTGCAGCTGGATGTTAAAACTTAAATATATTTATTTCCACGAAATAAATTGATATGTTGACAAACGAGTAGTAAATGGATCACGACACTATGGAGACATCGAGAGACTTTTGAGCGATAATCGTGGATAGAAAGAGGGAGGAACACTGATGGGGGTCGCTTTCTTAAGGAAACTTAGATCACCAAAATGAGAATTAGTGGTGTTAATCAGGAACAGGCATCTTATATCACCAAAGAGGAGGTTCAAACACAAATGACAGGTGGCAAAACATGATTGTGCAAACTTCTCTAATTATTGTCAAGGGAAATTGAATCTGATACAGAGGTGTGCTGGAGCCATACACTGCATATTATCGCTCACTTTACATGTGTGACCCATGTTAGATACCCCCAATGCTTACATGGATGGCACATCAATCGAGGACATAAAACACAAAATAAATACACATATGCCTTTGTACAAACAGTGAAATACACAGAAAGAGATGAAAAAACACATATATGTAAAGGTGTTTTCTCTGCAACCAGTCTGGAAATTTAGTTATGGTATATACAGCACACCCCCAAAACAAACAAGGAAAAGGTGAAAAAACTGCTCGTTATACACGGAAGAATACGGTATGTCTGAAAAGAAAAAGCTACCCAAAAAGTTATATGTAAAGACAAGAAAAAAATATTTATAGAAACAAAACACAAAAATGACATATATCCTCTGAAAACAATGCTTTATAAAGTTACCCAAACATTAGTTTGATATATATTATAGTCATTCGCCGAAGTGATTATATTCATGTGAATCCATGGCAAACCACACCATCTTCAGTTCTATTCAGATATACAGAGCTTTTGATTTATTGACAGTGATGGATATTGATTTAAACAACGAATTTACCTCAGCTTTGCGGACCGTAATGGGTATGTACTTTATTATCAAACAATTTTAGAGCAGTTTAAATTAGTTAGATTTAAGTAGGCTTAAAGATATTTGCCTTTGAAATCAGAGGTTTGACGTGGAAATACTTTGTAAAGTTCAAACTGAGCAAAACTGTGGCAGCTTAGTGCTGACTTGCTGTACTAAAATCATGTTTTGCCTAGATTAGCGATATACTACAGCCTACTAAAAACTAGCATATACTATATTTTGTATTAAAATCTGGGGAAAACAAATGCGGGCCACTGGTCCTTTATCTCAGGACATTTGTGTTGGGCGATATTACATTGATATATACAATCATTTTGAGATCTGCTTATTGAAACTGTTCAAATCATACAAATTTGTCACTTTATTTAAAAGTTCACTGTATTATAAATACATTCCTTGTTTGTTATAGTTCACTTGTTTAAATTAAAAAGGTTTAGACTGAAGTAATATTTTTTATCTAATTTTAACATTCCATCTGTGTCTGTAACCTTTTTTAATCTATTATTTATTCTTTTTTAATATATCTTGACATGTATGTATAATGATTGTGTGAAATAAATATTACTTTATTACTGTTGAATCCATATTAATTGGTGGTAACATTTATATGAGATAAATACAGTACACACAGCCACAGTGTTGGGCCCAATTTGACTAAATGTCAGTGACATAATCGATTTAAGAAAATTAATTGTTGCTTTTCAGCTAGTGACACCCTGGACTTGATCCAGTCAGTGTTGAGCTGTTTCAAGTAAAGTTGAAGGTGTCACAAGGTGGACAAGGCTACTGTTCCTGGGCTGAATCCATGTTGGAATATGAAGAGGGTGGTTCATTCTTTCAGAAGACATATCATAAAGATGTCTTTATTACTGACATCATTGCCACTGGGGCCTTCTGTACTAGGTTTGGGACTTGTACATCCACTGTTTCTCATTGTAAAGGATAAAAGGCTGGTAGTTAGGTGACAGAGAATGGCAGGAGCTAAAAGAAAAATGGTGTCTAGCCATAAATATGTGCAATAATGATGTTGTGACTGTATGAAGAATATCCATCAGAATATTTCTGAACATTTCAGAAATGACAGTGATGACTTTCACAATTTGTATACATAAATTGTTAATAAAGACTGCATTCTATTATTGTTTGTGTCTTACTGATATGTACATTGTGTGAAAATATTTTGAAAATTAATAATTATTAAAGTTTTTGCATATTTTTGGGACATGTGTGAAAACTACTGTTGTCGTTTTGAAATCACTGGTTAATATTAAATATTAATCAAAAGGTTTTAAAATTAAATAGCCGTATTTTATATAGTAATGGCTAAGACTAAATTTATGGACAATATTTATATTCATAATATAACAAACAGAATCAAACTTATTTAGTGGGTAGAGTCACACAATAAATGAGGGTTGTGATTGGGCTGATTAAGGCAAGGTGGTGTGTAATTAAGTTTGTGATCAATAAATCTACTTGTGCATAAGTTGTGGCAGTTGGCTATGTTTTTTACATGTGAATTACAAACTGTGAAAATTTGGTATTGGTCGGTGGTGGATTTCAATTTTCATGCCACATAAAAATGCTCTGTTGTGGATTCCATGAATCGGGGTCCAAGATCTGACTTGTTATATCCAATTTTGTGTTATAGCGGACCGCTGTATAATGGGAACTTACTGTATCAGGGTTCCCATGTGTCATGTTAAATAACAAATTCATTTTGCAGGTCCTGGAAATGTCTTTGAATTTTACCAAATCAGGAAAGGTCCTGGAAAAAATATTGCTTGTGAAAAAATGGCTTTTTTGTTCTAATTCTTAGAACAAAAAAAACCCATAAATAAATATTATGCCTGTAGAAAAAAAAGAGTATCAGTACATGGTATTGATATCCCATGTCAATTTAAATAAAAATGGGTGAATCAGACAGCTAGAAAGGGCGAAGAGGGGGACCATAAAAATGCCAATGATTGCTAGGCTACCACTGGCCCTAACATATGTGTAACCAATTTGGCTAAAGGTTGAATTTTTTTTAGCAATTGATATTCTGTTTAGTGATTTTTTTGTAAGCATAATTTATGTTTTTAAAATGTCATCAATCAAACATTAACACAAGACCAATATATCAAACTAACAATTCTTATTTATAAGCATAAAAGATATACAAAGAAATTCAAGGAAACCACACAAAACTCCCGTCACCTGTGTCCTCCACTATTCTTTAACCAATTCCCTCATCCAAGGTGACTCGCTTCAATAGCTTCAAATGATGATTACAAAGCCAATACTAGACTTATCCTGCCAATTTGCCTCTTGGTATAACTTGACTCCTAATAAATATGGGTATTACATTTGAAGAAAGTATGTTGGTAATTTGCATCGAAGAGAAATACGACAATTTTAGATCAAGAATGTTCAGATCAGCCAATTATAGATTAGAAGCTGCAAAAACAATGCCACGGATGGCGGGCAGCAGTGATTCAGTAGTTTCACCAGTGCAACACTGGTAACGCACCATAAATAATATAAAAGCATTTCGTCACATTTGTGAAGATATATTTTTTTAGTCAAATGGGAAACTGTTTCTCCTATGGCACAATTGGCAGATTTGATCATACATTGAATAAATATTATATGGTTTTTCGCACATATCTCGACCTTTAAATCTTGTATACTTTGTAGTGGAAAATGGTAATTTTGTCCTGGAAATTAATATTTCCTTGGCTGTGGGAACCATGATATATATATATATATTATTACGTGGGGGAGGAATCACCTTTATAAATGTGTTTATGTTTCTGTCATACAAGTAGGGTTGATGAAGGCCCAATTCTTGAGCCTTTCTTAATTTACACTGTTATTATTATCTGAGCAACATTAAAATTTATTATGTATTGATTAATTTGTGGGTGGTGCTTCTAAATAATATTTATTTTGCAACAACAATATTAATTATTATATATAATTTATGATTAACATTGCTTCACAGTGTCTATTGGCTTAGGTCATCAGTTACATGTACATCAGTTACTGACTGACGTTTTAGCTTTGTGTTGATTGGTCTAGCTGTCACAGCTGAATCGACCCATGTACATCTCTTCAATTAATTTCATGCTAGTTCTGTACAAAACTATCTGTCTCCTGAGCTAAGTAGTTACTCTGGCCAAGTTGTTTTAAATTCATATGAACTTGTACTTCAGAAGAAAACACTTACTAGGTGTTCATAATTGAGCACAAAGCAGCAGATATTATTTGGTGAATATATATCGTTTATATCTCTTTTAACTTATTCAGGAAAATCCTGTGGAAGAAGCAGTTTGATGAAGTTCGAGATATAGACTGGCAACATGACACTGGCAGAAATCTCGTCGAAGAACACAAAAGGCATATCAGGGAGCAGCAGGTGCAAGCAAATAACTAAGTGACAATGTCAGGGACCGCAACTGCTCAGCCTGTTTAAATGAGGTGACCACTTTATCTACTGATGTCGAACATGGAGGAGACTAGTGATGTTTTTGTGAATGAGGAACAATCGGTGACACAACTGATGAGCATTTGTGGTCACACCAGGCACAATCAGTTGGAGATCTTTTTGCAGAGCTGTCACCAGTATTAACGACGAGTGTGTGAGCGCATAGCTATGTGCATTAAACTTTGAAGGGGGGGGGATGGATTTTGTGTTAGTATGGTGATGCTGTACAGATCGAGGAGTGGATTAAAAATGTGATTATTTTTTTCTGTTTTAGGTTTTGTTTTTAGACAAGGAATGAAAAGATATTGTGTAACATTTTAACAATTTATTCAGAGCACTGGATGTTTGTTAGTTACTAGTTTAAAACGGTGGTTTCTTTATTGAGTCAGTAATGCTCGGATTATAGTAGTTTTGTATCCAGAGTAGAATACAGATGTGACGAAATACATTTCCAGGTATATTTCGATTTTTACCTATACCTGTTCAATATATAACAACAACTTTGAAAAAACATGATGTAACCTTTGCATATGTATATTACAAATTATTGAAAAAATGTAACGTGTTTTGGATTGGCAAATAAAAAAGTCTGCGCTGATTGAAATGGGCAGTTGTATCAAAGCCATACATAAACTGTCAGAGTGACCGTATTACTGTCCTCATGTACACAATATATTTAGCCATCCTCACGGGAGCATTTTTGTATGCAAGCATGGCCGTGCATTCAGTATGACACAGTTTAAAAAGAATTAAAACACGAAGAACCCTTATAGTTCATAAGACTCCAGTCAACATTTCAGGTTAGAAATGCTGGCAAGTTTATATCGGAGTAAACGAAGTTTATCACAGAACGTTGTCTTCATTCTTATGGATTTACTTTTAGTGCTTTTAGATTATGCATTTTAATCACCGAAGAAAGGAAACAGTGTCAGTGCTAAGAATCTGCTTTCAATACATGTATTTAGGACAGATATAAACAATTAATTACCAGTATAAGCAAATTTATGTCTTAATACCCGTGTAGATTTAGTTGTACTTTGACATAGTTGGATGCTATGAACCTGCTTGTGATGGCCATAACTGTTTGATGATGGAGCCTAAATCAATCGGTAGAACTACGGCATTCTAGTATATCACCACCAGGATTACGATGTCATGAGGAAAGATTCATATATTTGGGTGATTCCTTGGCATATTTTTCTATAATGTCCAGATGAAACTCCTATTTGAACTATTATTGCATTATACAAGACAGTCACATGAATAAACATACCGAAATATTCTCAGATATCTTATTTAATTAAGGAACTATAATGCAGCAACACGGTAAGGATTTAACAAAACACCAACATTATGAGCTCCCACAACAAAAAGATCTATCACGAAATTAACATGGTTAAGATTTAGTGTTGTTTACATTAAAAGCACCAGGGTTTCCACAGCTGATAAAGCAATCATGTTTAATATATATATTACAGTTAATCTGTATAATCTACCTGATTGTAATATTACCCGAAATGTTTAGGTAATAAATCTATTCCTAAATGAGACTTTAATATAGATTACCTGAAAATTTCGGGTAATACACATACCTGATTATACAGATTAACTGTAATATATATATATCACATACATATATTATTGCTTTTATTATTTAATTATGTAGTATATTTAAAAGTATCTCCATATTTCTTGTAAACTTCTTTTTTTAAATTAAAAGTGAGCACATGTATACTTGAATTTAATATTTTAAGATTGCCACCAACCAACATATTGTATTCAGGTTGTAATAAAATGTGTTTTAAAGTAGTTTTTATAACATGCTTGGTATATTCTAATGTAGCATGCAGAGCATTGTTATTTCATAAATTTAATCAATCTAATATCTGCAGTATACTAATTTTAGACTTAATCAAAGAGGTTTATTCACTCCCACGGTATTCAGATTTAGATTTGGCCTATTTTATCATCATACAAGATATAAGGGATGAAAAGAATGACTGAACACTAAATGATCTTTCTGTGTCAATGTTTTGATGCAATATTCACCAAAAGGAATTTTCTAATCAGCAGTTTTCAGTCTAAATTTTATATTTAATAGTAAACTAACACATTCACACATGTATCTCATACAAAATAATATCGCAATACTGCTAGTTCCCCAGAAGTAAGTCAATTTCTATATTTTTCAAGAAAAAGTCACAGTTATCACATTCATGCTAACATTCACTATAGCATCCCAACAATGTGGACGACTACCTCTATGGAAGTGACAACTTCTTGGACATTGTAATGATATGCTCAGTGTTGGGGTTGAAATTTTTGGGCCAAGACAGATTATTCGTCCAGGCAAGCAACTGGCAGTGTTTTTGTCCCTTCTAAATATGTCATCTATTACAAATTATAACTTTTTATAGTTTGGTCCCCTCTGTGTGGAAGCAATTATAGACCATCTGTCTTCGTCATTAAGTTGTATAATTGTTTATTGATTTATCACAACACACTTCACTTTTAGTCGAGTAATTGTAGGATTATTATCTTGGGAGTCAATGAAAGATAAATAGATGTGTCTGTTAAGTATGAATCTTCTATTTTATATATTGCTAGTTCTGAAGCATATAACATATCATGTTACTGATGTTTAGAACAATAAAGCTACAAGCTTAGAGCCAAACCAGGAGCTAGTGACCAGACATGGGGTCAATTCTATTTGGTCAATTCCATTTTTTATATTCCAAGTAGGATTGTCATGGAAGAAATATTTCTGAATTAAAAAATTAATTTGTGGATTTAATTTTAATTCCAAATTTGTCAAATCCATTTCTTTTAAAATAAGCAATCCCGGAATTGGAATTACCCATCAATTCCGGGATTGAATTGACCCCATGTCTGCTAGTGAGTATTATGTTTAGCCTCTGCACTAGTCATACCTGAGACATATGGCTGAGTGGCCCCACCCCCCGGGGGTTGGGGTCAAACTGACAAACATGAGTACCTTGTACTGATTCGGACTCACACTTGAAGGTTTATAGCCCAGTGCTCTAAACATTATGCTAATATAACACCACATCTACAACCAGATGTTAATATTAACAATTAACGGAAAGTAATGATAGAAATATAAAGTGAATTCACCATTTCTTATAGATTTTAATGTCCTTTGATAGGTGGACAACAAGATATTTTCTACTTTAACAATGTTCATACTAATACAGGGGGGCATGAATATGTGTTTCGTGGTTTTCTTTTAGGGATATTTAATGAAAAATAGGTGGGTTTAAAAGGGTTTGCACAGGTCCTTGAAAACTTGGAAAATTTAAAAATTTGGATTCCAGGCCTGGAAAGTCCTGGAATTTTTGTAGAGGTCCTTGAAAGTCCTGGAATTTGGATAGATAGATCTATATTTTTAATCATAAGTATACAGGAATTCAGTCATTAATAATAATAATAATGTATATTTAATAAAGTGCCATTACTAGCAGGAGACATTCAAAGGCACTGTACAAATAATATGTAATATAATAATACCCCAAATAATGTCTGTAAAAACCCTGTAATGATTTAAAAGATAGTAATTATTTATCTGTGAAAGCGACCTTAAATAGGTGTGTTTTTAGAAGAGATTTAAAATTTTCAAGAGACGACACATTTCTAATATCTGCCAGCAACCTATTCCACAAAGTGGGGGCTGCAACACTAAATGCACAATAACCATATGACTTGAGTCGAGACACTGGCACCTGCAATAGTATCTGACTGGATGACCTGAGTTTTCAGGATGACTTTCTAATGGACACCAGTTCACACAGGTATTCTGGCGCCATATCATTAATAGATTTATAAGTTATTAACAAAATCTTGAAATAGATACGCTGTCTAACAGTTAGCCAATGCAGTTTTGGAGAATTGGGGTGATATGATCGTATTTTCTAGTATTTGTTACAATGCGAGCTGCACTATTCTGAATTCCGTGAAGGCGATTAATGTTATAATCAGATATGCCATATAACAGGGAGTTACAATAGTCCATACGAAATGTAACAAAAACATGGACTACAGTTACAAGTGATTCTTGTGTCAAGAATGCTTTTAAACAGTGGATGTTCTTAAGATGGTAGTAGGCAGCTCGGCATACTGATATGACATGTTCATACATATTAATACATTGGTCAAAAATAACTCCTAGATTTTTTACTGAGCCTTTAGGGGTAATCGAAGATGCACCCATTTGTAATGCTGGTGTCTTTAGGGATTTAACACAATGTGGTGATGCCAAATATATAATATTTGTTTTATTATCATTAAGTTTTAGAAGATTTTGAGTCATCCATAGCCGAATATCAGCAATACAATGTTCTAAATTCTTCAAGGAAGAGGAGAAATTTAACTCATTGTCAGGATCCAGTGATATATACAGCTGTGTGTCATCAGCATACAAGTGATATTTAACCCCATATCGCTGTGCAATGATTCCAAGATTACACTTCTTCTGAAATATGGGTGCATTTTTGCACGTTAAAAGTTCGTGAATTCATTGAAAAGGTCCTTGAATTTGACATTGGAATGTCCTGGAATCTGAGATGTCAAAACATGTATGAACCCTGGTTAAAATAATTGTTTAATTAGCCTTATACCACTATATGTAAAGAGTTGGTTGTTTCCAAATATGATTTTTTTGGTTTTAACAATACAAACAAGAATCATGCTGAAGCAACATGCAGTCATCCCAGTTTGGTAAAGATGAACATATTTAGAAAAATATATAATTATCATCGCATTAGATTTCAACTGAGATTTAGATTTGCCACTTTATTCCAGTATTTTACTTCAGCTGGCTTCTGATAACTGGTCACATTTTGATTTGATGACATTATGTAACGTTTTATTCAAATTTTTGGTCCAAAGTTTTCATTATTACCAATTTGTCACCAGATTTATCATACATTTGTAAAGAAAATGGTTAACATGCATGGACAAAAGTATTTAATATTTTTGACGTGTGTTTGTCTTTTATTTACTGTTCTCTGGTGTTGTAAAGTTCAATAAAACTAAAACAGGTTTTGTTGACATGTGCTGAATATTGGTGTTCATGTTAAAATATCACTTATTATAAAAAAAGTGCTGTTAAAAATTAATAAAGGAGATGTTTAATAAAAACAACCTATCTATTCTTTAAAAAAATATATTTCATTCTTAATAATAGCTATAAATAGAGCATAAAACTTAATACAGGTGTGCAATAATAATCATTATTAACATCAAAGTAGTTCACAGTAATGAACTTGACCAACCCAAATGAAGAAGATGTGAAGCATTTTGCACCAGTTCTTGATATCCATGTTCATAAGCTCTGTTGATATCCTCATTTGGGTCTGTATCACTTAAATAAAGCTCCCTTGCGTAGATGTGATTCCAGTCACCACTGAATGAGGTACGGTTAAAACTCACCCATTCCGTATATCGGTAATTTTCAGTCCTCATGCTGTAACCCATTATTTTGATATCCCGTAGACGTGTATAATAGCTATCTGCTTGTGGATAGAAAGCTGGTCTAGGATACTGGCTAAATGCTGCCTTTTTATGCCAGTTTCTAACTCTCTGATTACTCTGTCTTAACTCAGTTAAGAGTGCTGCAAAGCTGTGACCTTCAGTACACAGGTCCACCTTGTTGGAGTGTAGAGGACACGTTGGGATGGCTGTGAGTCCTGCCAGATCAACTAACGTGGGAAACAGATCCACTAGTTCAACCAGGGCATCGGAAGTGGATCCAGCAGTATTTCTGTTGGTGAAGTTTGGCATGGTCTTTATTGAATCCAGAACGTCAACATATGGAAATGTCGGTGAAATAGAATCTGGGAAGTGTGTTACTTTAGGCACATACAATATCAATGGCACTCTGGTTACCACTTCGAAATTGCTGTATTTTGCCCACTCCTGGTGTTCACCCAAGGACCATCCTGTATTTACACAAAAAGTCAAGAATGGTATTATTAATATAGGAAGTAAACTATATTAATAATGTTAACGACAAATATGATATAAAACAAAATATGAACATAATGCTGTAAAACACGATAATACATTTAACAACATTCTTTCATACCAAATTAATTTTTATATTGTTTTTCGTGCAGTAGCCTGTCTGAAAGTGATTTAGAAGTGTAACTAAAGGTCAGTAACTTAATAAATAATATAATATCACCAAATGTTTACATACAGATGACAACTTACCATGGTCACTGAGAAATATGACAATTGTATCATTTGCTAGGCCTTCTGTATCCAGAGCACTAAGCACCTTGCCAACAAGGCTATCCATATAGGTAGTGGCAGCAAAATAACTCTGGCGTATCAAGTACTGAAATATCAGTGATAACCACTTTATGGAACCTTAATTCTCAAGCAAAACCAAATTCAGTACTGAAACATGGGAGATTACTTTGATATACAGGCCTCTTATTTATACTGATACTCAATAAACAGGCTTTCACTATAGTTTGACACAGAACATTGATATCTGCTTGGATCTGGCTTACTATTTAATTAAATCTGATGTTATTGATCCTATTATTTCATAATGATATAACATCCCTTAAGAAGATGAAGCACAGTAGCTCAGTCAGTGCATATACTTAACAAGAGATCTCATGGGAGTCTCCATGGCTTAATTGGTAGTGTGATTATCTACTACCAACCTCTAGCACCTCAGTTCAAATCCTAACCTGGCCATATCTGAAGGATGTTTCATTTTTTTACTCGTATAGTTTTTATTTAAGAAACAAATTTCATCACAGAAGCTGAACAAGTAAATGTCTTTAAGATTGTTAGTTCTTTTATTACCATCCTATTAAGATTATTAACAATCTGTCAGCTTAATAAATGATAACCCCAATAATATATATATATATATATATATATATATATACACATATATCAGATAAAATATTCATTAAGAGCTACTGTTATTGCAGAAAGTGTAAATACACTTGCCATAACTACCGGTATGTGAAAATTTTGGATTCTGTAATACACCAGTGAGCACTGTAGATCTTTATTAATTTTTAATTAGCCATTTGGGTCTTAAATGTTTTAAACTCAGTTAGTCGATATATATGTTTAGTAGTTGCTGTATTTAGCTAATCACATCTGATTCTTACAAATGTTTGGAATATATATTTATAAATATCCATTGTTGTTAATTTGTATAATGTCTTAGCGTGGGATGCAATAAAAATAACGTATAATGATGATGTTAAGTGAGTGAGTGGTTTGCTTGTCCTCTACACTGGTCATATCTGGGATGTATACCCGAGGCAATCCCTAAGGAAAGATCCCACAACAAACACATTTAATCTGAATTGATTAAAACCTTCACCGGGATGTTTACAGCGGAATGCTAACACCAGTCGACATGGTCCCTGATGATGATGATGATGATAATAACAACAACAACTCTGTCTAACCGTTATGACAGACACAGTGAAAATACCCACCTGATATTCATCTGGCATTGGTCCATAAGGAAAACTGACATTAAGTCGTTTTATATCTTCACGACTTGTGACGTCTGACCAGACATTCCAAGCTACCTTAGGCATGCCTGGTGGCAAATCTGGATCAGTGGCAAGCTTTATCCTAGATAATGGATAGAATCCTGAAGGAAAAACGGTGCAGACATAGAGAAAATATAATAGCTAAGAAGAATGATATCATATAGAAATACAAAATTGTGTGTGTGGGGGGGGGGGAGAAGGGGGGGCATGGCTGTCGGAATTTCTTTAAAATTACCTATGCTGTTATTCAAAGATGTTATTCAAAGAATAAATAATGCAAAGTAATAGGTAATAAATGGTGTTAATAGGCGATTAACCATATATGTGTTGACTTTTAAATGGATGATATTAAGCGACAGTTTATTTAAAGATAAGGGTAACAAAGCCAAGTTCATATTTACGTAAGTACTGCTGGGGATATTTTAGTGGAATGTGAGGCTTGTGAAATCCTACAGCAAGAAAGAAAGGTCTCTGAATGTGTCCATGGCTAACGTTCTTCAAAAACTTGACAGCATACTGAGCACTCTGTATGTCGGGTAGGCTGCCTCCGGGCTGTTCATTGACATCAATGGGGCAGATAATGTTCCTGTGCAATTTATCATCCCAACCTCCTCGACACACCTAAAATTATATGTCACAAAGAATGACCAGGTAAATGTTTTAGGATGAATCATTAAACATGTATGTGTTTGTGTACATGCACTGGGACAGATAAAACAAATCCAGAGTAATGACCTTCCATTTAGGCTGTGCCAAACAAGCGACAGCCTGGGGATACTCCCCGAACTACAAGCAAGCAATGACCTTCCCACAGAGAAAGGCAATATCTTACTTATCTGTAAAAAGCTGTGCAACAAAAACTACCACGTGGTAAATCACTTGCAATGTCATGATGCCTGAGAATATCACTCCCAATCCTAAACATAGCATTTCAAGAAAACTTATATCCAGTACTTAACTGTTGTATTTTTCTTCAAAGTATAGCTTTATAAAACATACATCACTGTTGTCATGTTAACCTGTTTCTACCTGGTTGTGCATGTAAAAAGAAAGTTATATTGAAAGAGTTAATATCAATTAGTATTATAGGTGTTAAGTTATATGGAACCAATTCGATGTGACTGTTCACAATGTTAAAACAATTAATATTTGTATGCACATAATTAAGAATATGTTCATTTCTTTATATGGCTGATACAGATGCTGAGGTATATCCATAATTTTATTTATTGTTCAAACACAACATAAAGAAATAATTATGTCTATTCCACATCTTTTTATTTTAAATTTGTCATGAATGTTTTAATGTTATGTTGGGGGGGGGGTGCATTATATAAGCAATGCTTTAAGCATCCTCCTTTTCAACATTCTATATGTGTTTGGTTTCATTAAAATTATGTAATATGAATGTTGAAATAAACAATTTGAAGTTAAACATATTGTACATAAACATATACCTTCACAAATCTATACACGCATAGACCTAGTCTGTATAAATAAACCCCAAATATTGATCATAACTCTGAGCTACTGTTCAGCCTGTAGGGTTCAGACAATCTGCTTTCAGTAAGTGATAAATGTGTCACTACCACAAGGAAGCAGAAGTATGTGTGTACTGGAAGCAGAAACCCATGCAAATAGACCATTTGATATCTCGTCTCACATTAAACAAAAAGTGCCTGTCATTCAATGATAAGGCAATAATTATACAAAATAATTATTTTGACAATATAATTTACAGTCAGCAGGAATTTACCGTGATTCAAAAGAAATCTGGTTCTGATTTTGAATAATTTAGTCTTTTATGGGTTCTTGGCACATCAGGCAGTCCAATACCTTTAAGTTAAACACATCTATATATATATATATATATATATATATATATATGTGTGTGTGTGTGAGTGTGTGTGCTTGTATCTAACATAATAAACCATTTTAACCTTATAGTTTCTATATACTTCTGTAGGTGGATGATATGGAGGCTGAGACCAGCTGTATGGGAAATCATCATTACCACCTGACGCTTTTCCTGAAATATCATATAAAATAATTAAGATAATCACATAACACATACACACACAGAGAGAGAGAGAGAGAGAGAGAGAGAGAGAAGGAGAGACTGATTTTGTTTGTTTAGCCTCAGCTTAAGTCATATCTGGGACATATGGTCTAGGGGCAACTTCTCAGGGAAATCAAATGATCAGATGAAATATCCAACAAACATTGGATTCATTGGGATTTGAAGTCAGGCCGAGATGTCCCCAGTACAAAGTGCTACTGGGATGCACAAGAGTTGAAACAGATAAAGACAAATGGACAGATCATTACCAGGATGAAAAACCTTTCCAACAGATGCTGTATGATAACCATTTTGCTTGAAGTACTGTGGAAGAGTTGTAAAGTTTCCTGCTGCTACTCTCCAGTATGACTGAAAGTCATATAGATGTGTTGTATCTGGACGTCTACTGGTTAAAAAAGATGTCCGACTTGGTCCACATATTGCTTGCTGTTTGTGAAATAAAAAAGGGTAATATCATATAATACGGAATTTTAATGCCAAAATATGAAAACACACTAAAATTTGTCTGTTTCTCTTCCTCTGTGTGCATAAGTGTGTGTGTGGTGTGTGTACATGTGTTACCTGTACATATGCGTGATTAAATTTTATTGACTTTGAAGCTAGCTGATCAATGTTGGGACTAAGAACATCTGGGTCATCATAGCAATTTAAAGATGTTCTGAGGTCATCAATCACAATGAAGAGTATATTTGGCTGAAAAGCTGAAATTATAAATAATATATAATTATTAAAATAGCAACAATTAGAAATAAGACAAAATATGTTTTTAATCCAAATGGGAATCCCTTTGGGAATTTTTGTCATATATTTTACTGTATATGGTACACTAAATAAGAAAAACAGTCACTGATGATGATATATATATATATATATATATATATATATATATATATATTTATATGTGTGTGTGTGTGTGTACAGACTAAAAGACAAAAAGAACAATTAACTTAAGAATAAATGTTCTGCATCTGGCAGATTATAGTCAATTACTGTTCAGTAATAAGAAAACTGCAAATCTTCATAAGTAAAATAATGCTATTATTGACTCTATGTACAATATAAACAAAACTTAAACAGCTAAAATATTAAAATTAATGTTCATGCAGTAATCCTTGTGATTATTCCACCTTGCAATGCACAATACAGCAAACATATTATCAAAAACTGAAGATTTGTTTTCATGGCCATTTATAGTGAAAAATTGCCAGACATTGACTTCCCCATAACGGATATTATCTTTGAATTTACAAACTTGGCTGAAGTATTAGGTCGTTAATTTCCGGTTTTCTGTCGAATCTTGCTGTGGTTGTTGTGGAAACCTGTAAAATACTTAGTTAGACAGCCACGAGAACATCGATTCCAGTCGCAGTCTCTTCTTGTGCGTGTTTATATTGGAAGAGTTACTAATTTTAGGTTCAGCATTCGGTAAGTGCGTCGTATCCTTTTAGACACGTAGATATAGATTACACAACCAGAAAACATGCTTCATTAATCTCGTTCTAGTCTAGAAGTAAGAAGGTCTAGATCTAAATCTAATTCAGTAATTGTCAAATTGAGTACTTCTTATCACAACTTAGACTTAGACCCTCTATATAGTGTATTACTTATTATAGTAACTTTCATAAAAAATTACTTTGGTTGTTTGTTAATAATAATAATAATATATATATATATATATATACAAACATAAACTATATGGGTAATATGAGCTCAGTATGAATTATCTAAATAGGTAACATGTAATGACAGTTATTCACATTTTAATCAGATAAATCTCATGAATTTATGTCACCAATTACTATTTATTAGCATTGTCATAATTGTGACCATCATAATAATAACACCTTGGAGACTAATTCAAAATTTAACGTCAATAAGGTTTTTTTGTCTTCAGTTCAAGTAGACTACAAAACTTCTTAATCTCCTCACAAGTGGACAAGGAAATTATTACTAAAAAATATCAACACATTTTTTTTATTAAAAAGTTGTTCTTTGGAAGGAAATAAACATGAAAACATGTTGGTGACATTATTCTTGTTGGCAGATGGTTGTTTATGGGAGTAATGAACATCTGAAAATATGTGGAACATTCATTTCAACATCAAATCGTGAAACATTAACGTATTTAGACAGATAACGAATCAGATGATAAAGTTTTTTTTTATAAAATTGGCTGTGATTATATCAAAGAAATGAAAAGAGGCAGTAAAATAATCCAAGAAAGGGAGTACCCCTCTTTTCCAAGCAGTGGTCACAGTCGGAAATTGCTATTTTTGTGACGTTTGTGAAAGTGCCTATGGCTGAGTCTATAGTAATAGTCTATGTCTATGTCATTTATGATTCTGATAGAATAATGGTTATAAATGATTAATTTTGGTAATAATAATAACAATTTTATACAGTTCTAATGCTGTTATAATTGAATTGTTATTAATGGACTATAAAAGTTACATTGTAAATATA
This sequence comes from Paralvinella palmiformis, assembly GCA_025642065.1. Taxonomy (NCBI): domain Eukaryota; kingdom Metazoa; phylum Annelida; class Polychaeta; order Terebellida; family Alvinellidae; genus Paralvinella; species Paralvinella palmiformis. Next base: position 1,040,866 of record JAODUP010000002.1, read on the forward strand.
ATCATAATCAGTGATTACTTTCCTGATTACACAAACTGTTTGATTATTTACACAGATGCTCTATAAATGTCCATATGACAGATACATCTTCTTATTAAATGTATTTTTCCTAAATACTCAAACAATTCACATGTTAGACAATGTATTTAAATGGAATATTAGGGCTTCATTGTGCTTGTCAGAATGGAATTTCATGTATTTATAATCATTCTTCAATTTCATGCATTTTTAACTTCATGTGTTTGTCATTATTTTCAATTTCATGTGTTGATACATATCATATGGATAAATATACTTATGGAATTGTCCAGTGTTTCTATTTAATAGTTAAATTAGTACTATGCATGCAACTGAGTAATAATGCTCATGTTTATGTGATATACACTGTATTCGTGATTGTGATCATGATTACCTTACAATGTAATTGCAGTCATAATTGATTATAGTCAATGTTTACATAATCATATTTGATTACCTTGGTCCTGTAATCTCCCCAAGTCTAACCCCTACTTTGTGGAACAGGTTGCTGGTAGAATTTAGAAGTGCATTTTCTCTTTTGATTTTGTTCTTAAAATACACCTGTTCAATGATGCTTTCACCAATAAATAATGTTGACAGGTATAAGTTTTTGTTGGGTCTTTATATATATATATATATATATATATATTATTGAGCTGTTACAGAACAGCTCCTTTCAATGGCTCCTGCTAGTAACAGTTATCTATTAAATCTAAATTATTATTATAAGACATTCAAAGCTACGAAACTGGACTAGAAAAGTATTTATGATAGAACTACCTTAAAAGGCTTAATGTTTTGAATGGCCCCCAAAAGTGCTATCTTTAATTATTCTGCTTTCAAATAATGCTACCCCTTTACACCCCAAAATAATTACTGTAAATAACAAACCTACTTAACTGAATGTGATCTTTTAGCACTCTGTTTAATGTGAATTATTTCCACCTGTATTGTCTGTTACTAAACTAATCATATTAGTATTATATTCTTTCTCTCTACATACATAGAATATATTGGTATGCTGCTGGCCATGTACCAGTGTATGTTATAACTTGGAAGAAACCCCAAATTAAAAAGAAAACTGGTCGAGTGGTCACTCCATGGGGAAAGATACCTTGAGTAGACTTGAACTAACACCTGGACGTTTTCAGCACACTGTTTGCTTATGTAAATTTTTTTTATTAAATTGCTTTTGAATCATGTGTGAATACAGTGTAATGAATTGGATTGGAAACACTGACCCCAACCACAACTCATTGTAAGTGCTGACAAGCCAAACACATGCTAAATGTGCAATCTAAATATGATGATTGCCAATCAAACATCATTTATATGTGTGTATCATGTCTACATTGAAAGAAGACATGTTTGAAGAAATACACTGATGCTGTTAGTGTTGATGTGACTATCTCCTAGCAGGGAGTTGTCTCAGAATATAGGTGGATCCTCTGATTGCTCAGATGCTAGAACACACTAAAAACCTGCAGGTTGTGGTTCAAATTCTAGCCATACCTATGTTTGTGGAATGCTTCTCTAATGCACTGCCTATTCTACATATTTCTAAGGTGTGACCAGTGCTAATTCATTTAGACCACGTGGTTTAGGAATTGTAAAGTAGTAATGCCTTATAAGTTTTGGTTACTTTTGCTACTATTACTAATAATATGACATATTCTACAGGAAGTTAAGATGGATCCTGCTAAAGCTGTACAGAACCAGCTTATCCAAGCAACAAACATCATAGAGCAGCAGGTTGATGCAGAGATCAACCGACTCGACAAGATGGGGGAAGACGACTATGAAGCATTAAAACAGAAACGTCTCCAGCAGCTGAAGAAAGCTCAGCAGCAGAAACAGACATGGCTTAGTCAAGGTCATGGCAGATACGAGGAGATACCAGATGAAAAGGAGTTCTTCAGTGTATGCAAGCAAAGCAAAAATGTCATCTGTCATTTCTACAGAGACAGCACATTCCGATGTAAAATCGTTGATAAGCATCTCGCATTGCTTGCAACTAAGCACATTGAAGCACGTTTTGTGAAAATCAATGCAGAAAAGTGCAAGTTTCTTGTCGACCGCTTGCATATTGTCGTTCTTCCAACAATTTGCCTCACCAAAGATGGGAAAACTGTTGATTATGTGGTAGGATTTGATGACCTTGGTGGAAAGGATGATTTTCCAACAGAGATGCTTGAATGGCGAATTGCCCGTGCTGATGTGCTTAATTACAGCGGGGACCTTCTAACACCACCAGAACCAAAAGGTACCAAACAGGGTGGAGTGTTTGGCCTAAAACAGAAGCGTACAATACGACAGAAGGATGATGATGATGATAGCAGTGATGATGATTACTGATTTAACTGTGTTCAACTGTCATTCTTTTTTTTATAATTTCTTTCATCATATGTACATATTCATTTGTATTAGTAAACGTACAGAAGTGGCCACATGCCATTATCAATTGGCCAGTGTACTAAATTTATGATTAAATGCTACTTTAAATATGTGTGCATGATAATGAAATATGTCACATTAAAAATTCTTTCTATCAAGATTGTCTTATACTAGTTCTATGATTTTTTGTCACGTTTCCTTTTTGTATAACATTTATGTTTCAAGTTGGAAGTCTTAATTGACAATTGTTTGTTCAAAAGCAGTTTCAAAAATAATATTCTGTCTTCTTTATTTTGTAAACGTTGCACAATTAAAAAATAGCACATGATGATTTGTCCTTTGTGTGTTTTTTTGGATGTGCACGATACATACTGCCTACCGCTACCCATCAGTACGAGGCCATCATGTTGCTTTCTATGCACATTCTTTATTTCAAAAATTAAACAATACAACAGTTTTGGTGGCTAAAACCACCCGGCTGTGGAAGTCGCAGTCTGTGGCCACATTCTCCTCCAAGAAAACTATCTTAGCAAAGAACGTAAAATAACAGTCTAATAGGTTACTTCCCCATAAATTCAATATGAACAGATGACGACCTATGTTACGTGTATGTCGCTGAATTACAGGTCATCACAACGACATTACTGTACCTAAAACAAGCTAGGCATTAAAAAAGATTCTACGAGCATCCATAGTGAAAGTGTACCAATAATATAAACAATCATCAACAATATACACTTTGATAGGTAACTGAAGCCAAATTCCCTACTCGGCAATAATCATGATAATATGCCCAAATTTCTTTAACAATGTATGACTATAGACTAGAGAAAAAATCTGCATTACCAGATTGGATTTAATTACATCATTAATAGCACAGTCTGGATCAGAAGTGAACCCATTACAAATTTCATACATGTTGTTTCTCTTCTGCTGTAAAAACAATTGCGATAAATGTGTCATAATTTAATGGTAATCAGACATCACACACTGTTTTGTTTTACTGCCAACTAGGTGACCAACACCACTTTCAAACAAATAAGAACATTGTACTGGTTTAAATATGTGATTGTTATTTAACATCATAGAACCCTATAATTATATTTGCTTACATATTCTTTAGCACAATAAACATGATCACGTGAAACAGTTCACAATTTTCTCAGCATAAAATGCCATTAAAACAGATAACATATTTTCAGGTATGTCACTCCTCTTGTTCAAGGATGAAAATAATTTTAATGCCAAGAAAAAGTCGGCAAGTCATTTCTTGTTAATTGGTTAGTTATGGCAAACTTAACATGCAGCTGTTTGTACTTAGTTTAATATTAAATAATAATATTTAAATAAAGGCCCGAACTAGTGTTTGTGCCTTTATGCCAAATAACAATGAATATCAACTAAGCATGATTAATTAAGTATCTACTAAATCTATTGAAACAACAGCAAACAGCTCACTCTCATGACATCAAGTGAAAGACACAGAACAGAACGCTACAGAATCATGGTGCTGGCTATCACACAAAATGCTAAGATGACCATTTAACAAACTGGAGTTGTACAAGGAACCAACTCGCTTAACAAAAATAAGTGACATGAAGAAACAACGGAACGTAATTGTTAGCCTGAAGCTAGGTCCAAAATCTTACCAAGAACATTGCTGTAACAATTTCTGATTTTACAAGGTAGCAAGATAAGCAATCAGATAACATCATGTATGTATATAGTAAAGCACCTGAGAAGCTTTTCAACAGTATGCATCGTTAGGATGGTTGTCAGAACAGACAAAGCCACCTGAGTAGGTGTTATTGGCCAAAAACCGGTACACATACGCTTCAGGAAAATATTCTATGTACATTATTCTGACACATTTGACAACACATACCACAACGTATGTGTATTATTCTACATTAAACACAAACCGGGCAAGCATTTTGATCAACAGCTCCCAAGTCTTATTATCAATTAACTACAAAATGACAGACACACACACAACTCAGTCACTCTGCTCAACGAACTGAATGTAGTCATCAAACAGTTTTGTGTTCACCTGGTGGAACCTGAAGCCTACCTCTGGCAGGTGAGAGTATTAGTTACATATTAACTAAGATCGGTATATTTTTCAACCACAGACAAATATTTGATATATACACAATAACAATTATATCGGTACGTTAGTGATGATAATTATATACAAGTAACGAGCATCACTTCTAGTACATTATTATTCATGATGATAAAGATCAGAACTTACCAGAGCAGAAAAAATAAGAAAAAGTTACAAACTGGAAAATCTATAAACAATGCTGGCATAATAATTCTCAATAAAATAGTGTTAATAACTACTTGTTGCACCAAAATCACGTACATCCAATTAATTGTACACCCATATTTATCCATTAATAAAAGTATGTTCCATCCAAAATACTAGGATCTAATCAAATGCCTACAGAAAGCACGGAATGTTGGAGAGAACAAAAAAAATACTCTTACAGATTATTCATCTTAATTGAGCGAAGTGGTAATTTACAATGTTGTAAAATGGGTACAAGATATAAATGATCTACAAGTTAGAGCACTTACAAAACATTATGCAACTGGTTAACATACACAATTGACCTACCAAATATTTATCAAGGAGTAAGATAAAAACAAGCATTTAGGTTATCAAGAAATATAATGTAGTATTTATTTTGACAGTCATCTAGTCTAGATATAGACAAGCAACTGTTTTAACGTGTGTATAGACCTAATAAATGACTATTTTGATAGGTGGCATGTTGATAGGAAGTTTATTGTGGTGAAACCGATCAATACAACAATATTCTTCATGAAAACAGAGAGATAATCTCAATCATGTATGTATTATTCAAAATACATAATGTGGTGCATCTGGTAAATAGATCAGAAATAAGTGAAAAGTAATAGCAGTGTTAATGAAGAATTATGAAGGAAACACACACACACACACCCAAATATATATATATATATAAGTAAAGTTGCTTCTGGGATTCACCTGTTATCAGGGAGATCCTGTTGAATGTTCCAAGTGTCAGCAATGCTGCCACTAGATGACAAGCTAACAGTGAGGTTGAGGGTTACAGTTCTCAAGATTGAAAGGTTTATAAAAGATCTTAGCTGCCAAAATCAGTTCGTTGTACATCCTATGCAGGATATTCATGTATTATCCATAGAACTATTATTTACTTTGGGATCATCCGTCCAGACTAACCGTAAATAGAATGCATAATTATAAAGAGCTGTATAGTGTCAGGAGGACACACTTCAAGGATACACCACCCAAACAAAATGCCACCAGCATCTTTGTGTGCCTTAGGTGATGGATCATTTTCATCACAAAACCTCTCACAAAATCTGGAGTTTGTATATGGATGGAGAAAATTCAATAAACAACATACTTCTGGATGTCCATTTAGAAAGAAGCAAGCCTTAAAGTACTGCACAATAATCTAGTATTACATGATTTTTTTTTTTTACTATCTTAACTACCACTAACTATACAGTCAACTCAGAGTGCGATTATTGTTTATTGACCAAATCTGAAGGTTTCTGTAATATGTCCTCTCACTGGTTGAAAACCAGTTTTCCAGTCCTGGTCTAGGCCTGGGCATACAGCTGAGAGGTGACTACTTAGTGAGATGATCAGATGAAAAATCCTACAGATCCAAGTAAAACTGCGATTCAAAGCTATATCAACAGGTCTGTAGACCCAAACCACCATTGGGAGAGTGCCCTGTTGCCAATAAAAGGGAACATTAAAATAAATGTCTTTTAAAGAACTGCAAGATGGGCATACTGTTTTCATCCAAGAACCAGTATCAAATTCTTACTTTGGTGCCAAGTTAATTAAAATCATGGGATTTCATGAATGCCATACCCTAGAAGCAACTAAATATATATATATACATATATATTATATATATACTTACACACTGTCAAATTTATGAAAACATCTCCCAGCAGTACATTTCTCAAAAAAATACATAAAAATGTTCTGTACCAAACAAACCCAATTTGTCTTCCAAACAAACAACAGTAAGTAGATCTGAATTGCAGCTTTGCTGTATGCAATCTTATAGCAGCTCACTCGAATGATGAACAGTGATGATGAGCAGCAGCAACACGATGAGACAGCCAGCTGTTTGATAGAAGCTTAGCAGATGATGTATAGAGGCAGGCTATGTATCGACATCACAATATTCTCTAATCAGGCATGATGATGAATGGACATTGTGACTGGCATCAATCGGGTCGTAGTATAGGAACTTTAGGTATAAACTCTATAAGGATCACCTGTGAAACAGTCAAGAATGGTAAGATAAGTAAAAAGCAAATATCGATCTGAATCAGGTTACAGATTATAAAAGCCCAAAATTGTAAGATGACTGATGGATATGAATAAATTTAAATTCTCAACAAGAAATAATAAGAACAATTTCATGATTTTATGGAGTTAAATGTTCTGTGAATCTTCACAGTTTACAGAGCAACTGATGGTAATAGTATTCCAGAAATGATTGCATCCACTCACATATTCCATCATTGTACTTGAATCACATCGCTGTTTGTGTAGCTTCCAGTGTAAACCAAGCTGTAAGTACAACAAAATGGATAAAACAGTCTAAATCAGCTCACAGACAATTATAAACAGTTGTACTGTATAACCAAAAAACCTGTCTGGTAGACTAATGTCAACTTCGATGCTAGATATACATTCTACATAAAAAATAACATTAATATATTTTACAAGGACAGAACATCTGGTTTTGTTTTATGAATTTTACGTTGGGTGATCAGATTTGTATTTCTGGCTAACAACCACTCACACACACACACTTACAGACCCTTTTCCTAATACCATAGACTTACCTTATGATATAAATGGCTATTTTCCCAATCCAACACCTTTTCTATGTGATGGCGAGTCTGGAGTGGAATAAAAACATATGAACATTATATATCTTTCAGAAATAGAGGTGCGCTCTACTTTAACAAGCTGGTAGAGACAACAACTTGCTAGTTCCTCCCCCAGGTCTAATAGTCCAGATAATATTTAAAGTCAATAAACTGTTTAGAGTTAAGCCCATTTAAAATCTATTCAGTGAATATTCATCACTGGAAAAGGAACACATATACAGGGGCAGCATCATAATTTATACAAATATCCTCATTTCAGTATCACTGTTGTTAGCATTGGACATGGCCACTTGGGGGGGTCAAAGCATGTTTGGATAAAAAAAACATAGAGTGAAATCTGTCCGTAAATGTCGATCTTGAAGTATCTAGATCTAGAAGCGACACTAAATACTGATCATCACATGACAACCATGCATATTTTGTCTTCCAAACTGTTATCAACCATACAAGTATTCCTAACTGTTATATAATGTGACTTTCTCATACTTACCCGACACATATTTTAGTGCTGGCTTGATAAAACAGCCAGTAATACTGATGTTGAAGTAATTATGAGATAAGATTACAATGGTGAAAATGTTATTTGCATCATTCGTATCCAAACAACCACAGTGATAAATCATACAATAACTAATTATATAATGAGCAATGCCAATATTAGATTATTTGTTTTCAACAAGGTACAGGCATGAACGTTTCAAAACATTTAAACATGATTGGTTGGATGACTCCTTCATTTTATTTCTCTACTGGACCTTTATGGACTAGCATATCACAATAAATGACCTATATATCCTGTATATCACAGGTTATACACTTTTACTAGTTTTAGTATCAACATTAACTAAGAAAACATAAAATTATACACAACTTTGGAGTACTGATGTAATGTGATCTGTCCATCAGCAATCTTTAGTAATACACCATCTAATGGGTAGTTCTATTAGAGCCTTTATAGAGCAAATATAGTAGGTCCCGGCCATTAAGCTGAGGTAGGTTTTTAGGCCTAAAATATCATGATTTATGGTAGTACCGTCCATTAAGTCGACCTAAAAGTCTAAACTTTTCCCTGCAGTATTTCCAGGTGACATTTCAAACGCAGGAAATAGTTTTGTTTTCATAATTCGTTCCAATGTGTTTTGTATACTATCAATAGATCAAGGCAAATTATAACGATCGTTTACACAAACTGTTAGCGCATAGGTAGGACCTCAAACTTAAATTAACAACGTGATTAAACTTTCAATGAAATGCATATGAAGTCAATTACTAGATCTAGACTCTACTGAGCCTTTGATGTTACGTTTTGGTAACTAACGCTGCAATAACCGAGACAATGTAAATTACCTGTGTATGCAGTCAGTTAGTAACTAACTCTCTATTGAAAACAAATTAATTATCCTGTTATTAGTATAAATAGGCCCAGACAAAATATGTATATGAGGCCATCTTATTGGATATGCCACCGACCGAATGAGATATGATGCTCTTGGGTACCAGTTGTCTTGTTACCGACGCTGCCTTCGAATTGAAAGTCATGAAATGCGCTACCGATTCCAACAACGTTTATCCATAATTACAAAAATCAGATAATTCTATGACTGCATAAATTTAAATCAAAATGATGATTGATGTCCATCTGCATCTAGATCTAGACGGCTGCTAACACTGAATTTTTTTCTCTCAATGACTGGATTTCTTGACACTGAAATAGCACAATTAAGCTGACCCCCCAATATAAGGGTCAAAGTCTCGGCTTAATGGCCGGGACCTACAGTAATTATTCCCCCTTTAAATGATAAGATAGGACTGTGTTCACTTGTCATCAATACACTTACCCTTTTATTAAGACAAATCACAGGCCACATCGAACAGCCAAGAGTACAACAACAACACAGACATCCGCATAGTAACCACTTGACATTCATAGGTAATGTTTTCTTTAGTACACTATTAATTCTTCGTATGGTAGCCTTGTATTCCTCTGGGGCTACCTACAAATACAAACACATTTATTGACATAATTTCAAATCAAAAGGCATGCATCTACCAGCTATATTGTACAGTCAACTAGTTTAGTATGTATACTAAACACCTACTCAGTTCCCATAGTTAGTGGAAATATTGTGACTGTTAAATTTTAGTGGGCAGATATCAATTCTGGATATAGACACATAATCAATTATTGATATTTTCATGGCAAATTGCTGTGTTTCAACATACCTTCTAAACTACAAGGTTAGCATTACATAAGATTGTACTGCTAAATAGTGATGTGTTGTTAATGGCTTCTGGTTGTGATAGCAATACATATTAATATATGTGAATCATTGTGGCCAGAGATAGGAAGGTTCCATCACAGTAAGGCAGCCAGTAAACCAGCTGCTGTAACTGCCATTATGAGCATTAGTACAAATCTCTATTTCTCAGGTGCGTGATTGCTCTCGCGCAACTAATTTGACATCCAAAAGATTACAAGTGTCCTAGACAAAACAATAAAATCATCACATCACTACTATTGATTGCTAAGTGAAGAAACCATGATCCTTAATTGTTTGGTTTAGGCCAGAGTATACTTTATTAATATACACACATAACTAGCATTTCCCCTTCCATGGGCTATGAATGAGACAAAGCTAAAACAGAACACCATGGAATGATTTGTATAATAACATAGCAACATCCTACACTCAGATAACATGCAAAAATGTTGTGCAAATTAGTTACTTTCAAGAAGAACAAATCATTCTAATTAGCCAGCTCAGATGAGCGATTTTGTAACTCCCATGCATTTTTCATTTGTGCAAGACTATAGTAATGTGGCTAAAGATCAAGTACAGACAATGACCGTGCAGATGATGATGATGAATGTGGGAAGAAATGCTGATGACATTTATTAAGGAAATTAGTTCAAAGATATTATATTATTAACCAAATAAATACTGACGATTTTTCTTTTTTATTCTGCCCCAAATAAAAATACCAATTAGGATACAACAAAAACTCTTCTGGGGTTGGTGTGATTCTAATCATACCAGCCCTACTGGCTGTTAAAAACTGCGAGCTTATTCTACACTCTGTAGTTACTTGGCCAAAATGCATATTTGAACAACTTCACCATTATGATTAACTTGGAGAATAATAACATAACCTGCTTAGCTTCATATCATACACATATACACAAAATTCTTCACTTACCTTAGCTGCCAAGCCTTGGGGGAATTCATGGTCAAACTTGTTACTCAAACCAAATCTGGAATGCAAAAAGTAAACAGTTTTGTTGCCAAAACACTGAATTCATTTACAAACTTCCATAAATTTACTTTTTAATAATTAATCAAATGAAAAAAAAACTAGTAAAACCATCTGTGTCTTATATGTTGAATGAGTGAGTACAGGTTTTCATTTCATTAATTACACATACATATATTTAATAATATATGGTATTACTGTGATATCATATATTACTAAATTTAAGGATCTGCCTAGCCTAGATTCAACAACATTTGCATTAATAGTTATATGATATGGTATGCATCTATATTATAGCATTCCTGGTAAATATTATTAATAAACTAAACACTTAATTAGTTTAGTGATGTCATATAGGCAATTTAATTAAGGTAATACCTACTGCTCCATTTCACCCACGTGATTTATAATTTCAAAGGCTACTTATCAGTTAATATTACTATTAGTATTATTACACATTACTGTTAACTCAGCCCTGGCAGTCTTGGGGGGAGGTTGGACACATTATAAACACCAAGCCTGTAGGCATTTCATGACTAATTATATGTACGGGTAACTGGATAGTCCTCTTAACAGTCTGATAGATAATCATTATACATGAAGACAACCAATAAGAAAAATGATTCATTAAACAACTTAACTACACAGAATTAATCTGTTTCAACTTATCTCTCCATCATGACCATGATCTCCTTATAATTATAATATTGAAATAAAACTGCACATGAACACACCTTCAATTATTTTATTGATAAGGCTTCTACCATGTTCAGCAAAATTTAAAATGTTTAAAAAACCACAACATGCCAGGGAACTACTCTCTTTGTGTAGTGGCTCAGCAACAGTAAGCTGGTGCATAGGCAATTAGGCTTGGCTTTACAGCCACCAATAATAGAGTGCAAACTACTGCTATCAAGTGAGAATGCAAACAGACAGAGCAAGATAAGAAAGCTCTAAGTGAGTTCAATCATTTATTACATCCTGGCAAATAGAATTTCCAGGGCTAGTAGACACAGACAATGGTATGATATATACAGTTTGCATAGGTCATAATATATGATCAAACTTCATTAAAAAATTAATTTGTCTTATATGCTATACATGTATAAATACTTGTTAAGTTATCAAATAATTTACAAAAAACAGTGCAAAAAATCAGGACAAGTGAACTTTGGATCAGCGCAAGGGGATTTTGGGGCCCACTTGCCTGATGGGCAAGTGTCCCAAAAAGTTAATGTAATGGCCTGCATGTGTATGTTTTTATTTCTGGTTACACAAGTTGTAGTTCTAATGGCATTAGTCTATCTTCCTGACCTTTAGTACAGGGGTGTAAATGTATGCGAGTTTTTCATGCATGCGTGTTAATATGTAAGTTCTACAACTATGAGAAGTACTGCTGTGTCTTAGACTTTAAACTTAAAAGTATTGGAATTATGTAAATGTTTAATTGATACATAGTGAACTGTCAGAATAGTTTTATTAACTAAATCAACAAACGTAAATGATCAGATAGACACTAACTTTGCCATTATCGTTCAGAAACAGATGTGCACACATCCTCACACAAAAAACAGAGTTAGAAACCTGTGCACATCCTCACATACGTTTAGACTACGAGTCTAAACATACAGCTCACATATGATACATGTAGTCTTGTAGATCTAGACGCTTTGTATATTATAATTATATGTGCAGTACATCATTTAGAGATAATTTCTAGTGTCAAATAGTCTAGTTCTAGCAAAATATGCTTCATAATCAGTGATGAATTAGCCACGAAATTTACAGGTGGTGAAAAAGGCAAATATACCAGATCACTGGCACTGTGAGTGTGGCAGTGATTGAACAAATCAACAAGTGAATTGCCTAATCACGCATAAAATGAAAATATTCAACAGCATCTAGATCTGGATAATCTTTTTGCCAGAACTATGCCAAATAAAGTACCTAATTAATTATACACCGGCCACGATGATGTGGTTCACTTTATATATTTAACTTCTGACAACCTTAGAGGTTTATTTTCACTTTGTTTGTTTCAGTTTACTGTTTTGTTTAGTCAACACGAACGAGTGAAATCTTAACAACAACAATATTTGATTTTCGAGAAAGACACACTAAAATATATATATACATAGTAACGTTGCCGGCTCCACGGACTACCACAGGATCGGGAACAGATACTGTAAATGATTCTTCCACATAATTGTCATCATCATCTTCCTCTTCGTAAATTTCGTCAAAATCTGCCATTTTAAGATAACATTCTCTCGTCTCTGATCGGAATATGTCGGAGCCTTCCGTCAGCCACCGGAAATCTGTTTACGTAAGTCGGTCATTCTACGTCTTCGTCATAAAAAGAGAGAGCGGATGCACACCTAGCTGTATGCAGACAAACGTGTGCGGAAACCTAAACGTATGAACGTACCAACACATCACAATTATCATAATTATTAGTGCTAAATATTGTAACGTAAATTTTCAGGGACCCCCACCTCTAGTAGGGATCCTCCTTATTTAAATGCAATATACCATATATATATATATATATATATATATATATATATATATATATATATTGATAACTAGACTATTTTCCAGCATTTAAAAGAAAGCGTCATTTGTCACTATTTATTTCTTCACCATATGTTGTAAACTACAAGTCCAAGTCATTTTAAACAATGACGACTATATGTTATCTATAACAATATTATCGTTTCAACCATATATGTTTTTGACAATCTTCTTTCACAGTCGGTTTATAAGTATATATATATCTCACACTTAATCTGTATAATCAGGTAATATGTTTAATACCGGATATATATATATATATATATATATATATATATATATATATATATATAGTAAATGGAAAAAAGGAAATGGAAAAAAAGATAAACAAAATCTGGTAGGAAAAAAGGAAACAGGAAAAACGATAACAGTAAAAAATAAACAGATCTTCTACTTTATCATGAGGCCAAGTAATTGACAACAAAACCTACACACATTGCAAATTATTGTTATGATTTAATTAAATATTCGTCACATGATATGCTGTGATAATTTTGACAATTCATTCAAAAGTGCATTATAATATCATAAAGATATCACATACACTATTTCGTACCACATGCACCAGCGTAGATCTGTGATAGCTTGTTTGGTGAGCTTGTAGCTTGGTTGCACATACCGTTGCGACACTTGGTATACATGACATATGTGACATCAGGGACATCACTGTGAAGACGAACAGGCTTAGGATTTTTCCTATCCAGTGTAGTAGATAGCTTAGCCAGGTAATCTGCAATTACAAAACATGATGGTTATAACAGTTAAGATTTTGGTATCATCGTATCTCTTGGTGGTCGTATCTTGGGCCGCATCCGGATCGGCTAGCGACCTAATCCTGCCATCTGAGGCAAATTTACATATGATTTTGAGTATCACGCCGCCCACGCGTCGCAGCTCTATATTCCCATGATCGTTCCACCCGAGCTGAAACAGTTCAGTGTCCATGCTATTCCGGATACGAATCCCGCTTCGAGGAACAGTCAATTTATTCAATATTTATTCAATATTTATATTTAGTATTACAAATGTTTATTTCACAGCAAAAAGATTGGAATTTATAAACGTTAAATGTAATTATCAAATCAGTTGAACGCATCGTCAATATTATGCATCATGGGGTGTGTTTGGCTAGGTCTCTCTATTTCTTCAATTGCTTTCTGTATGACTTGTGATAACCCCGAATCTACCCAGCCACTGAGAAGAATATGTCTTTTTGTTGTGCGATTTTGTCGAATGCATGCAGTATCCAAGCAAAGTGAATTAAGTGGCTTCGGTGTTGATACCTTTAAGTCAATCTGTCCAATAAGAATCCATGATTGCCAAGTTGACAATACTACCATTTTGAAACAGTTAGTGGCTTACGTAAGGCAACCAATCAAAACGCAGAATTACACAATGGCGACACTTTCCAAGAATGTTTGTAATGAACTGTGATATTTCAAGTGGATTATTGACCATTCACCATTCATGTTCCATATAACTTCCTATGAAAGTGGTGCATGATTGGGTAAGAATCAGTAAGCACGTGATTTTACGGGAAATTACAGGTGTCGGTATGTTTTAAAGCAACTTAAAACGTTTCCATCCTGTCCAGTTTGTCAATTCGCCAACTTAATACGTCGCCATAATACGTCGGGATCTGGCAAGGAGAGTTTTCGACAACTCATGCGACCAAAAGGTATATGAATGAATATGTGATGAGTTTAGGGTGTCTCCACATACCGAATTGGGCGTGAAGGCCCCCTAATTGGCCTCGGTTGAGTTTACAACTACTGGACCAACAATGGTAAGTGCTGGATACGATCCCAATAGTATGCCATTCACAAAACAGAAGGCAAGGATGGTATTCATCAAGCAAGATTCTCCACATGCAGAAAACGCCCGCAGCACCTTCATCTTCGACAAATCACGGGGATTTATATACCCCGGCGTTCGAGCGTTTAAACGACGGCATCAGGACATACGTGTGGGCAACCCTAGAAACGACGCGCACACGAATTGTTGCATTAAGGAACTGACTTTGACGTACAAAACCAGTTCTTGACTAACCTAAAAGATGAAATTTTATCCTCTGTCGATCTTCCCTCGGAAATTAAGTGCCATCAAGATTTTAGGTATTTAGAAGTATCGGAAAGTTTTCATTACAAAGATTGCAAACAATTACCACAACAATCGATCACTATAATACTAATTTTGGTGCATATCTAGATCATGCTCTTCGAAATCAGTTTATTTCAGGAATCAATCAGCGAACGACGACGAAGAAATGCATTTGGTGCCAGTGGTGATCATAACGTTCACACAATGGCTGCTACTGAATTTAAACATTCTCCTGACATGAAACAATCGTGAAATAAACCGACAACTTGTTGACCGTGAGTGATGAGTTGTGATCAAACACATCGTGATGGTATTAACATTCCACTGACATTGGAACACTGTGTTTAAAACAAGATGCCATGGGGGTTGGTTGTGAACGTTCCCCAAAAAGTTTCCAAAAGATAAAAATTTGGTGGTTTACCCAAAAAACATAGGGTTTTTCTTGCTTTTTAACCTTTTGTTACAGGAAAGGATATCCGTTGGGTGAAGTATGAAGTCATGTCCCTATCCATGAGGTCAATTCTGGTGCAGGAATTTGGAAAAATTTAATGGTTTAAATTTCCCCGTTCCAGGTTCCCGGAAATGGAATTGGAATTACATTATTTAAAAAAGCTGGAAATGGAATTGAAAATTACTGATTTGGGAAAACAATTTTCCACAAAAATTAAACCACAAATTAATCTTTCCATGAGATGGACGAACGGGGAAATGACCCTTCATGTGGGGTAAAATTTTTAATAGGGTTCATAAAATGGGCACCCCACGTGATTCTTTAACCAATTTTTTTTCTGGGTCCCTTTGGTACCGTTGGGCTCCGCCCAAAAAACACTGGGGACACCCCAAACCACGTGCACAACCAATAATCGCATTTGAAAAGGGGATTTGCTAAAATTTGGAAATTTACTCCCTGTTTAAAGTTTAAAAGGTAAAAATAAATTTTTAAATTCCACAAAACAAGATACCTTTTATTTGTATAATAACAGAAATATTTCTTCCATGACAATCCTACTTGGAATATAAACTACTTGGAGTAGGTATTCTAAGTAGGTACTCGGGGTAGGTACTCGGAGACCTACTCAGGGTAAAAAGTAATAGGCAAGAGTCGGAAAAAACTGAATTGGAATTGATAAATTTGGAATTGGAATTAAATTGGAATTGATAAATTTGATGTGGCATTGGAATTGACAAAATGGAATTGACCCAATATCTGGTGCATGTACAATACAAGAACTGTTCGTACGAGTTACCTCTACTGATTACAACAAAAGGTTCTGGTCCACTGTTTGGTCATAATTGGTTATCGACCATCAAATTGGTTTGGCCAAACTTGCCTGGAGTGAAGTACATTAAATGAATACAAGGAATTCAGCCTGGCACTACAAAGTCTAATGATACCAATGATAGGGCAACATGCTAAATTGTCTTTTGAAATTCTTGGATGCTACACTGGATCTAAAAGTTACTAGACAACCCCGACTTTGTAAGACCAGACAAGTACCTTATGCTATACAGTCTAAGGTGAAGACAGCACTGTGTAAAATAAAGAGCGAAGTTGTTATCAAGCGTGTATCCAGTTCACCAAGTACCGCTCCTATAGTGCCAGTCGTAAAGAAGGATACTGATATAGTGCGATTCTGTGGTGATTTTAGTGTTACATTCAATTCGTGTGCAGAAGTCCTAAAATGCTCAAGTCCTAAGATTGAAGATCTACATGCAGCATTGCGAGGCTGTAAAGTGTTCAGCACATTAGACTTGTCGCAAGCGTATAATCAAATTCCTATTGCTGAGAATTCACAGAAATTTCTCACAATCAATACCCATGTTTGGTTGTGAACGTTCACACGTTTGCCAAATGCCATACATTCTGGTCTGGTTATATTCCAACAAATCATGGATTTAATCTTGTCTGTGATTCCCAAGCCTGTGTGTTACTTAGACGATATCCTGTGTGCAGGTGTGGATACTGAAGATCACCTGAATACCTTATCCATAGTATTGCAGAATTAAGTTAACTGGTGCAGGATTTCGTCTGAACAAATTTAAATGTTCATTCCAGCGTTCATCAGTGAGTTACCTCGGTCATGTGATCGATGCTGAAGGATTACATCCTACTATGGATAAACTCAAAGCTGTGCAAATGGCATCTGCTCCTAAAGATTTCACTGCACTGAAATCATTTCTTCCTCAACAGTGTTTCCTACACTCAACAATCTACTACAGTGAGATGGACGAAGGTAGAAGATGATGCCTTCATCGCTGCTAAAACGTTATTAATAGATTCATAAACACTGGTGCATTACAATGATTCTTTGCCTGGATATTTATTTTCTGGTGCATCCCTATGGTGCTCGTTCGGTGCTCTCTCATCGCATAGAAGGATGCTATCGTCCGGTAGCATTCACGTCATGCACCTTGACAGATGCACAACGCAATAACTCGCAGTTAGAAAAGGAGACCTTTGGCATAACATTTGGTATCAAGGGGTTCCATCAGTTCCTGTACGGACGGCAGTTTACTATAATTACCGACCATAAGCCTCTACTTACTTTACTTGGACCTACAAAACAGAGATAGCCGTTAATATTAGCTGCGTATAACTACAACATAATATATCGCAATATATTGTCACATTGCGATTCAGATGGAATGTCCAGTCTACCACTTGCAGAGAGACGTGGATGCCGAAGTCAGAGAATGCGGAATGTTACTTCCTAGACACCAACCTAGACAATTCAGTTACAAGTGAAATGATTCAGCAGAAAACACGAGTTGATCCTGTAACATCTCGTGTGCATTCATATATATTACATGGATGGCCATCTCATAGTCAGGATCCACCATTCGCTCCGTACAATACAAGGAAGACCGAATTATCTGGTCGACCATCGATGTGTTCTCTGGGGTGCACGAGTGATTGTTCCACCATCATAACAGGAACAAATATTAAAACAAACTTCATGATACTCACCCTGGAATGACAAAAATTGAGACCACAGCAAAATCTTTTGTATGGTGGCCAAATATGGATAATAATATTGAGAACGCAAGTGTGTCTCAGTTTGTGGTCTCAACCTCCCAAAGCTGATGTTCACCCTTGGAATTCTCCTTCAACACCATAGACTCGAGTACATATGGACTTTGCGGGATCAGTTGCAGGAAATACATATTTAGTACTAGTTAATGCATACAGCAAATACCCAGAAGTTTAAAAAAATCACTCGACTACAACTACTGATACAATAAAGATACGGAGAGAACTGTTCAACAGATACGGTATTCCTTAAGTTTTAGTGAGCGACAATGGGCCACGGCTCATATCCCAGGAGTTTGAGAGTATCTGTACTGAAAATGGAATAGTACATCGTACAACTGCTGTCTATAAATCATCAACAAATGGTCAAACAGAGCGTGTTGTAAAAATTCAGAAGGAAGCAATTAAACAAGCGACATCAACTAAATTTATCTCACTCGTTATTTATTACAATATCGCAACACACCTAACTCTACAACTGGTATTTCATCAGCAATGTTACTTACGGGACGTAGACTACGCTCTCATTTGGATTTCATGTTGCCTGCATCTACAACAAAACAATTCAGAAATGCCAGGAAAATAAATTTCCAACTAATTCACATATATTTGAAGTAGGAGATTCAGTACAAGTTAGAAATTTCATTGGCTCTGAAAAATGTATTTCTGGGTCTACTGAAGAAGTTCTAGGTGCTCGACACTACTTAGTTAGAGTCGCTAATGGAACTGTTTGGAGACGACACATCGATCAAAGTATCAGATCAGTGTCTGGTACAGCTGGAATATCACCGGCAGATGATTCCAAACTTGCCAATTGAAATTCCACAAATACCACCAGATCGAGGGAAGTTTACTCTACATCCTGAACAATCTGTCTCTTGTGATTCACCTGAACAGTCCATTGCTAAAAAACCTTCAAAGTAGGTTGGAAAAACTGATAATCAAACTTATAAGAGTATAAACAGAACCAGCTTATCTGAAAGACTATGTTCAAAATTATGGATAATTTATTATGAATGACAATTAATGGAATTTTGCATGTACTAACTATATATATTCCCTACTTCTATGATAATACCTGTGAAATATATAGGTTTAACATATGTTTAGCTTAAATTTGTTGCATTGATTGATTATAAATATTTTTTAAGGTGGAGATGTTATGTAAATAGTCAGTAGTTGCCTTTCTGTATTTCTGATACGTGAGTTTATAGGATGTGATCGAAATGCATTCTGGGAGAATAAAGTAATGGTAGTTTCGGGAAAGTAGTAGTAGTAGTATTTATTTCAAATTTCAATATCAAATAACGTATACATAATGCAATTTTACAAGTATATTACATATAAAGAAATTGGGGACCAATGTAGCCAAAGCTGTCTTCTCATTGGCCCCTAAATAATCATAGCTAATAATTATAGTCAGCTCAATAAAACGCCGTTTGTGTATTTGCCAGTCTGGTCGTGTGTCTGTTGGAAGTATGTGGACCAAGTACCAATGAATCATATAATTACCTAGACATGTGTACATTGACAACAATAAGGGTTCTTGCATTTTACAGATGCTAAGTAAGTAGCTAAGATGTATCTTTTCAGAGTTTTCTTGGTTTGTGGATTACAAGTGGAAAGGATACTGTTCCAATTATCCATATAATGGGAAAATTTAATAACGGCAACTTACTGGATAATGCAGAGTTACACCGAGGCAGATTCATATGACTAGTCACTCGATTTTCCTGTACATCAGAATTTAGACAGAATAGGCCATCGAAGGATTGAGGAAATCTCTTGCTAATAAAGTTGTCCATTAACAAACATACTTGGTATTGATACATGTCACTTTCACAGTTTTTGAATAAAGGATCCGTATGATTGTTATAACCTGTATTATTAATAATACGAATAGTTCTTTTCTGCAAGACGCAGTTTTCGGAAAGATTGATGAATTAGCTCTCCCCAAAATAAGTATACCATATGAGATATATGGTTGTATGAGTGCCAGGTATAAAGTTTTCAGACTATCTTTTGGTAGGAATTTCTGTATTTGTTTTATGTCATATAAGGCCCGAGAAATCTTATTTTTCAGGTAAGTCAAATGATATTTCCACGAAGGAGTCTCATCCAGAAACACACCTTGGAATTGAGAACTAATTTGCTCTAAATGAGTACCACCAACTGAAATGTCCAAGATGTTAAAACCAACATTTTTGGTACCACGTTTGAAAACCATAATTTTTGTTTTTATTTATCGAGAGAACATTTGCACAACACCTTTCAAATAAGTTATTCATTTCCACATTTGCTCTTTGATATAAGGTGGAAATATCAGTATCACTAATGACTAAAGAGGTGTCGTCTGCAAAAGACAATATATGTGCATTTGTGAATTTTGATATATCATTAACATATATTAAGTATAGCAAGGGGCCTAGGATAGATCCTTGTGGTACTCCACAGTTCATGAATTCAATATCTGACTTCGTTTTACCGATTTGAATATATTGTTTCCTATTCACAAGATATCTGGCAAACCATTTGTTGGCGACTCCCCTAATACCGTAGTAATTTAATTTATTTAATAACATGTCTGTCTTTATAACATCAAATGCTTTTGAGAGTTTGCAGAAATTAGATAAGGTAATTTGCATAGGAGTCGAATTATTAGCCGATGGACATTGATTTAATAAATGTATAATTGGGTGAATTGTTGAGTGTTTCCATAGTTTCCAAAAATATGCTGTTTATTTGAGGTGTTTTCAAATAGTCATTAACTTTTTGTACGTTTTAGGGACATTTTCAGAGGTGGGTTTGCCAATTTTTGAAAATATTTATTGAAGCAATTTGATATTTCAGTTTCACCTGAAATATATTTGTTGTCTATTTTGAAAGTCTGTGGTCAGTTAGATTTGTCGTTTTGTTTACCTATTGTTTGTTTTAGTACTGGCCACGTGTTTTTCATATTGTTTTTATTTAATTCTCGCGCTTAGCTTTGTTGAATAAATTAAAGTAATTTTCATAGCATTTAATGTTTTCGTTGGTTGGTTTACTAAGTTTCTTTTTAAATAACTTAGCCTAATGTCTGGCAGATGCCAATAATCCGGTTGAGACCCATGGGTCATGTTTCATGTATTTCTTATTGAACCATGTTTAAGCAAAGGAATGGTTTCGTTGAATATATTTTTACAGATTGACATGAATTTATCATAAGCGGAATTAGGACAATCAGAATTTATTATTTCAGAAAATCCCTATCACATAGCAATTGTCTAAATTTTGTCATATAGGTTTCAGTAAACGTCCCTTCTGAGTTTAGTTAAACGGTGACATTGTGCACCTCCAAGGATACAACTAACATTTACTGTAAATATTTTATTAAGTTTTAAGGTTTTTATTAATTCTTTAATTGCACAGTTTCTACAGCAGATCTAGAGCAAGGGAGGGTATGATCGACATATGGCAGTTATCGATACCCTACGAAACAAGACATTATTTTTGCTATAACCAGCTCTAGAAATATAACCCTTGACCTAGTTTTACTCTAGAATGTCTCTTCCTTGTTTACGCGGGAACTTGCTGCAATCAAGATAATCAAAGGCAAGTATAATTTATCGCTCGTGTGACGTTTGCTTAAACATGACAGTGTAACAAGATTCACTAACCGGCAAGAACATGGATATATAATTAATGTGCGATGATATGAATACACCCACACCAAATGTTTATGTGTGGCAATTATCGACACGACTTCCGTCGATCTCGGCCCTCGTCAATCTCGGCCCCGGTCGATCTTGGCCCAATTATTTGGTTGTTAAAGAAGTATTCCTATGTATTCCTATCGATGTCAGCTCACATAATTTCGACCCATATCCTATGTTAATGATCGAGATCGTTCGCAGAGCCGTTATATTGTGCTTCCATTAAATTAACTGGAAGTAAAAATGAACTAAATGTACATTAAAAAAGTTATTTTAAATATAGGTAAGGCAAGAGTAATTGCCATGTTACTTATGTACTGTTTATTTGAGCTGATCCTTTCACGTTGTCTTTAATTTGTGTCGCTCAATTAGAAAGTGTGAAACCACTTGCAATCGCGGCTAGTTGCTCTAGCATTATTTCATTTGAGTAGATTGTAGTTGTTGGGCGTGTTTGAGTTGTGCGTGTAAACAACGTTGGCACAGGTAGTCGTAGTCGTTTCGGTCAATACAATAAAACATTGGAATATGTGTGAATAGTTGAGCCGTAGTCTACAAATACATGACAAACGACCCCATAAACTTACACACACACACACACACACACACACAGGGTTCCTATCTCATTTCAATGTGAACATAGGATGTCACCGCAACCAAGACCAGACGATCTCCAAGAAACGTCTATTTCGGACTCTAATCCTGTCAGTTACCAGGTAGCACTACCGGTGCCACCTATAAGGTAGTCCGTGACACCTCCATCAGAGGAAGGGACAAACCTTTCCACGGAGTCAGGTATTCATACACTGAAGCGAAGCACTGTGCGATGCAGCACTTGGCGGTTCACATTGAGATCAAAGACAGTGAACTGTGCTGTGCAGCCACCGTCGGACAAGCTGAAGACAACTTTATGTGTGGCCCGAGACAACACGAACACCAGCCAAGTGTCGGTGCTGCAATTGTCGGAGCAATTGCAGGGGGCATACAAAAACGTATTTACAATAACACACTAAGCTTAATGTACTATGAACCGAAATCAACACATATTGATGAGATCTAGGTCAAGTCGATCTCGGCCCATTGACAATATGGTATGAGCAATTATTTTAATGTTAATCCGCTTGGAATATGTGGGCCGAGGTCTATTTAGATCATTACAATTAAGTTACTTTTTACTAGATCCAGATTAAATTCATTGTATAATAATTTCAAATGTATAAGTCTGTGTATAGATAATTTTTTATTATAATATTTGATCATGCCAAGAGAATACCAATCATTCTTATACTACAATCAACTTATGTTCACGAATTTATTAATAATATTGAGGATTAGAATTGCAAAATATTTTTATTCATCAGATGGCGGCTCAATTGACTGTTACCGAAAGATGCAGGTACAGACCAGAGCTATGGTATTGGCAGTAGATGCAGTGTGAGGTGGAATGGCGAAAAAAAGAGCTGCCATTTTATATGGCGTACCAAGAACAACAATGCTGGAAAAGCTGGTAGGACGAGTCCCTGAAATAGCACGCCCGGGACCGCCGTCCACCTTAACCAAGGCCGAAGAAACCAGGCTAGTTGAATCTGTAAAAATTATGGCCAGCATTGGATATCCAATTACCAAGCACGAGTTGATCGAAGAAAAATAATGGACCTTGATGGGCGCATTATATCTTTCAAAGATAATCTTTCTGGTTTAATGTTTAGTCTGTCTTAATACGTTTTGGTGGGGCTTTAGAGACATTTGTCGTTATATATTTTATATATATATATATATATATATATATATATATATATATATATAAAAACATCACGTTTGTATAATTTCAGACAGTGATTGGTACAAATCCTTTATAGTAAGAACCCCTGAGATTGCAGAAACAATCCCTCAACGGCTATCGCGATCACGATCACAGGTGTCTTACAAGCAAGAGGAGGGGTGGTTCAAAGATCTGAATCAATATCTAAAAGCAGAAGTTGGCGACTGGGAGACCATCACAAATGATCCATGCAGAATATTTAATTGTGATGAAAGTGGGTTTTGACACCAAGTGGATCAAAACATGTATACCAGGTGGTTTCAGATACCAAACAGCAAATAACAGTTATGTTGGGAATAAATAGATTGGGGGGGGGGGGGGCTGGAGTATTTATTACCAATGATTATTTTACTTGGTAAAGGATATACAAAGGATGTGTTGGAGGGGATGAGAGAGTATCCAGAGGCCCTGTATGGGCAAAGTGATAATGGTTGGTTATGAACATCATCCCATATGAAATCATCTGTCTTATAGCAAGGAGGGGTGTTTTTGAATGCCCAATACTATTTAATGGTAATCAATACATTGGAATGATTTCCTTGGCTCTGATAACTTCAGAAGAAGCTATAGCTTGATAAATATACTCAATAGAAACCTAGTCGCCTATATACTAACCAAATGGTCATCATAATAAACTTTTTGTAACATATAACTATAACATCTTTGGTGTCTATACTTGTTAATATTTGTATGATTGTTAAGAAAATATGTTTTAATAAAATATATGTGATATTACTGTACAACAAATGTGTTTCCATATATTTTGTTTAAATTTTCTTATTTACAGTTATAACCATTTGGTGTAAATGTATGTTGTGGTAATCTTTGTTAATAAATTGTCGAATCAGTTGTTTTAAACAAACTTAATGTACCTTTTACTTTGCACTCTTGTCATCTCTTTCAGTTAGTATCACCAATTTATCAAGGGTGTACAAAGGGTGGCTCCTAACTGCCATGTTATTGTTTCTGGCATCATGCAAAGGTTAAAAGACAACCATATGAGATGTCTGACATCAAAGCAGCTATTTAACATTCAACAGAAAATAGCAGATGCAAATAATAATCTGTCTTCCATGGTGCCAAGAATTTGGTATTCAAGTTCAATTATGGGATAGATTTTGTGGTGTTTTCTTGGATAAAAACAACAGATGGTAAGTTCTATAGAATGTAACATTCTTTTATGATCTTGTATGGCAACATAGTAGAAATTATTTGAACACTGTTTGATTTTTTTTACAAGAGGGTGGTTTTTGGGTACAGCCTTGGTAGCTGGACATTTGACATGTCAACTATCAGTTGTATAACTAACTGCAGTATGTTGGCAACAGTTATTGAGTTTATCTACTTATATTTACCATTTCTTGTATACTACTACTAATAATAATATGTGATATTTATAAAGCTATTTTATTCAGCTAGAAGCTGCTCTAATGTTCTTTTTAATATTATTTACAATATTATTATCCCTGAGTCAGACCTGTTTCCACCCAGCACATATCTCAACTCCTAAGGGAGCATACAATGCATACTGCCATTATATGTGCAAAGCATTACTCAAACACATAGCCATCGCATCCTGTCAGGTACTTAATGAACCAGTCGCCACATGACAGCATTGCGCTATTATTAGTAAGGCTGTGTAGGTTGAAAAAGTGTCTTCCAAGTAAGGTTGGCCAAGTTGACAACTGTTATGGTCGTTTCATCTTTGAAATGCATTAAGTTATATACCAAGGTATATGGGTTTAATATTGTAAATTGTTATGCTAAAAGGTACGTCTATGCCCCTGGAAGCCAGCCTTAGTTATAACTTAAATTTTGTTTTAGGTTTAAAAAATTTGTCTTTATTCCATTACAAAAGCTTATTCTGTGAATGAACTACTTGCAAAAAATTTACTCATGTCATTGACAAAAAGAGTCCCATTATCAAAAAAATAACTAGAGCACAGCATAGGAGAAATGTTTACTCTGAAAACGGGGAAGTGTCTCCAATGAAATAATGCCAAAAGACCAGTGTAGACATTAATCTATATTGTTTATGCCGTCAAACGTATGAGGAAAAGTTTCACAGGACTGAATGTGATCTTCGTTGATAATGATATTACTTTAAGTGCATTCGTATTAACCATACCTTTCCAGAAGAACCACGTTTATCATAGTTTTATTGTGTATTCAACACGTGTGATAATGGAAAACATAATCTGTCTATTAATGGAAAGGAACTTATTAATGACTATATTGTCCCTCGAAAGTCTGAAAATGTATTGCATCCCAATGTCAAACAAGGGCTTACAATGCCAAAATGTAACACTGATGCTGGACTCAACCTGAATATTGATAACCGGAATTGTAATGGTACATATATTATTATTAAAGAAGATGAAGAATATTCTGCATTAATCAGCTACTGTATCAATAGTGAATGGGATATATTCAATGACTTGCAGAAGATTTTACAATTGGCTGAGAGTGATGTCAACTTATTTACACAAATTAAAACTATGTCATCTCAATTACATCTGAGACTCGACATGTCTAACAAAGAAAAAGATGATCAAAGTATTGTATCATTAACAACACCAACATGGACTTATAGTGATAATATTCAACCTTTAATGGAATATTGGGGATCTGAGGTTGGTTTTGACAACTATCAAGATGTCATGCCCATATTGAGTGACAGAGATTCTGACTCTGAACCAATTTGTAATGAAACTTAGTCAAGAGTATTGCATGCCAACATCACAGAAGGGAAGTAGTTTTAATGTTCATTGTCAGATAGGTGTAAATTTATTATATCAGAAGCTGCAGTCTCGAGTTTCGTACCTGTCATATGTTATTCATCAAGTATCTGACATCATTAACGGTACTAAATGTCATGCTTGTCGTGTTATATTCATCATTAGTATCAACCACAACACTCCCAGGTGTGGTCATGCTTGTCATATTATAAGTTTCATCATTGACAGTAATAAAGTCCTGTTATAATCATCATTATCATCATGGACAGTTTGTCATATATTCAGCAGTATAATCATAATTCACATTAACACATGCCATACTTTTCCTATTTTGTTCTACTGATTCATTATGTCCGGACGGTGCTTCCATACAATGCACATTGCACATTGTGTCATTATGTCCATTCTGCTGTGTTTTGATGATGTAAGTAGCAGTGGTACTTCACAGTACAAAATGTGTACAGTAAACATCGCCATCACGCCCAATATATTTATCTCCGTGTTTCCAGCAACCTTGTATTTAGCACTATCAGCATCTTGTAAACTGTATCATCCGTCTACTCCTTTGCACAATATTCATCATTTTAAACCCACTCAAGTTTTTCGTGTTGCCAGAGCCACAATATTCATCTCCATCCTTTTTTACGGGATTCAGAAAGTAAAAGTATTTATCTAATAGTGACATCATGAACTCAATTAATGTTCATATTTTATAATTACCCGCACTCTATTGATCATAACTAACCCAGATAATTATTATATGAACAATGCTTTTGTGCAATACTGATATACTTAATCATCATCATCATCATTCCTACAATACTAATGTACTTAATCATCATCATCATCATCATCATCATGCCATCAATACTAATGTATTTGTTCGTCATTATCATGCCCACGATTGCTTAACAATTCATTGTCTTATTACTTTGCTCCATAATTAACATGTTTGTAGATATTTTAGTGTGTTAGTGTTAATTTCGCCATTTGTCTCAGTGTTTCCCGTGGGTAAAAAGGAGCGCGAGGCGGCACAGGCGATCGTTGAAGGGGCCAAGTCAGGAATGGGGTCCGAGTTATTGCTTCTCAACGCGAAGTATCATACGGTGTGCGATTCCATATAAACGTTTTCCCGTCCGTTTTTCAGTCTTTTTGCCGAATACTTTCATGTCAACAACATGGCAATACCATAGAATTACAGAATGGATAGCAAATAACAGGTGTGTGTGTGTGATATATATATATATATATATATATATATGTGTGTGTGTGTGTGTGTGTGTGTGTGTCAGTTACTCCCCAAAACAAATTTACACATTATAAATGCCAAAAAATACCTACAAAATTATTATTAAAACAATATCCTGTTGTTATATCCTTTGAATGCTAATTCAGGAATATCCCCAAGATTTTCATACTAAGAACAAGGCGAATACGTCCAAATTGCAGCTTTCCCTGTTGGAAATGAAGCAACATAACTTGTTACTTATTGCCACTGCATATAAATTTATGTAATTAAAAACATATTAAGCAAAGAAAACACCGGTAGTGGGTGCATGACATAAACAGGAACTGGCTTCAACAAGGGGCATACCATAATCTAAAATCCTGCCAAACTGTTTGGAAAACACCTGTCCCTGATGTCATATTCTGGATTATCCCATCCGTTTTTTACAAACTTGACGTATGAATCGCTACATGTATCGACCCAAAAGGATTTTTGGGTGGGTGGTCTAACAAAGGACGAAGCCATTTTGTGAGGCAGGTTAGTCTCCCTCCTAATGGAAATTGGATAATGCTTAGATGTCTTCTGAAGCACTACAAAATCCGTATTTTTAAAGTGAATACTGTGTATAAATAACGGTAAAAGTAGAAATTGCTGTGAAGAAAGACCCATGGTGAGACTTAGTGTTGGTTGAGTGTACCGGTATATACATATTGTTAGGATTTGGGGGGGGGGGGTTCTCATTATGCCACTAAAATATTTAATATTTATTTCAAGGTGCATTCTTATGAGAAAGAAATAATGATGTAGAAAAGTCTGGCATTGAACAAACGTCTAGGGTATTCTTTAATGAACCTATTTGCAATTTGTTTGGAATTGATGTCTTTACGGTAATGCATTTTCATTAATGTTAAGGCAGAAAACCTCGTGTCAGCCATCCAGCTCCTCAAATGGCTTTTGATTAGTCTCAACACAGAGAAACTACTCTTTGCTTCCGCAGATGTGATAAGTAGAGTACATGCTAATACCAGTAAAATTCTAATGTTCGGAAAGGAATCTGGATCTGCAGGTACTAAGGATTTCATCAAAGTATCAGGAAAATCGGCCCTGGCAGACTGCCTGGAGCACATATTGAACCTCATTATCTAATGACCTCGGAATTAACAGGTAGTCGTGCCATGATTCAAATTGCTCTGGGGGAGGTATCCCTAGTTTGATAATTAAAGATGGTATTAAACTCAGCAAAATATTCACTGGTCAGTAGTTGTCTGCAGGGAAACGGTTCTGCAACTGTTACAGTAAAATATCACGAAAAGGAATACCAGAGGTGTGTCAGCAGGTACCTTGGCATTTCCTCTTTAGTACCTGTATATGGAGTCACCTGCTTTGCTTCGTTCTACCATCTATGGAATTGTACACCAATGTCATCCCTCAAACATTGAATATCTCATTTGATATTGTCAATCGTTGTGTATCTATCAAATATCAAAATATCTCTTCTTTGTAGTTTAGCTGGCATACCTTTCAAATAATCCAAACTATTTTCCAATACTATGAAGCCAACAGTAACTCTGCAGACTATTTTTCGAACATTTGGTGACAAGCCGTAGTCTTCGTGTCGCTATTCCAATTCAAATGACTTTCATTCACCTTTGGATAAAAATGTGAATTAACCATAGCATCAAGGCAAGTGACCTCCTGTTCATCAAGCTCACCAAATATTTCCAAACAAGAATGTCTTCCAACCCAGCGTATCTTGCACAAACGGCGACTATCGGGGTAGTATTGTTTCAGTGCAAGCTTCAGGAAGTATTGACTCTTGGGAAAATTGTCAAAACATTGTACTTACTAAGTTATTATTTATCGGACAAATAACAATTATACTTCATTTTATACTAAGTAACTTAGTATAAAATGAAGTATACTTGTGATTGTCTGTTAAATAATAATGCTATCCCCAATGTGTAGTTATTTAAGAATAACAAATTCGCAGTACTATTACTAGTTATTATGTCGCCAAATGGTATTTTGCATTTAAAGACCCCCCGATGTTGCCCGGCCCCAGTAGATCCGTTACTGTAAGGAGTCTTGAATTTCAGTGAGCATCAGCTGAAACATGTATACTAAATGTTAGCATTCTTACAAAACTCATCTCAATACCACACTATATTAAAATATGTTTGTTTACCACAAATTCACCAAAGATACACAAGTTGGTGACAACTTATGATGATAATTTGCAACAACTGTTTCAATTGTCTCTTAAATCATACGCTTTATGTTATTACTAAATAAGTAACGAAAATATCGCGAAGTAAATGAAAGTAACGAAATAAAAAGTAGCGTTACCCAAAATAAAACTACTTCGTTACAATTAAAAGTAGTCGGTTGAAATCTTACTTCGTTACTTCATTTACCTTGAAAAAAACTACTAAAGTAGAGTAATGAAGTTGTTTATCTTCGTTACAGGACACCCTTGATGGTATTGGGTTTAAAATTTTTTAATTCCAATAAACATACTTTTTTTTCAATAATGGCTTAAATTAATTCTCTTTACCTGGATTTAATGGGCAATAAATCTTGGACTTGATCTGATTATTCCAGAAGCATCCACATGTGTTAGATGAACTGCATAGGAAGATGGAGAAAATAAAACATGTTATATACTGGGATATCCCAGCATGCATAAATATTGAGAGAGGCCTATTGACTATAACCTCCCGCATACCCTCAAATTTATGTTGTTGTGTTGACCTTGGAAAATGTTGTCGTTGTGTTTATTGTGTGTTTGTTAGCGTAAACAACACGATGACTATACATCAGTATACAATATATATGACAGTTTGTATGACAATATATAATATATATATAAGCAATATATATTATTATATTTTGAATCTAGTTTGGTGATACACAGATTATATCGGTTAGTTTTGGGCTAAGGCTATCATATTAGCAAAGCGAGAATACAGGATTTATCCGATATAAATCCGCATATATTTCGGGTTAAAAAAATATAATCTGTGGCAGCAATGTTTCATCGAGTTTATGCTTTTGCTCAAAATGTGATATGTAGATCAAAACATGTTTTATCACTTCTAGCACAGAATCATTATATATATATATATATATATATATATATATATATATATATATATTATATTTATATCATGAATGTAATAGTTTATGAATATCATCTTTAAATATATACCATCTTCTCAGTTAAATATATATATATTTATATATATATATATATATGTGTGTGTGTGAATAATTTAACTACTTGTCAGGATCCAGTGATATATACAGGTGTATCATCAGCATACAAGTGATATTTAACCCAATATAGCTGCGCAATGATCCCATGAGGACAGCTATACATTGAGAAACCCAGAGGATCCAGAACCGAACCATGTGGTGCATCAAATAACAAAAAATACGTTACCTGACAGACCGAACATGTCTTTTAACCTAGAGAAAAGTACATTTTGGTCAACGGTATCAAATGCAGCAGACAAGTCCAGAAGAACAAGTAATACTGACTTAACTTGATCAATTGACATGATAATATAATTTTTCACCCAGGCTGTTTCAGTGCTGTAATCACTTTTATATGTAGACTGTAGTGATTCATTAATGTTATTATTGATTAAATATTTGTTTAGATGAAAAACAATTGCCCTTTCTATAACCTTAGATAAAAATGTAAGATTTGAAACAGGTCTGTAATTGCTTAGAATATTACAGTTCATAATGTGTTTTTTATAAATGGTTTTATAAGGGCACCTTTCATGGATCTTAGGAAAACACCCAGAGATAATGATTTATTAACTATATTTGTAATCGGGGTTATCAGATCATCCAGACAATCTTTCACAAGCCGAGTAGGCATAGGGTAAACAGCACGGAAAGCATTAGATGATATTTTCAACAACTATCTGATATCAGTCTCTGTAAAAAGCTCAAATAGATCCATCCTGAACATGCAGAACTCTTCTACCAATGGCATACCCTGTGATAAGGAACCACCATGTATATTTAATATCTTTTGACAGAAGAAGTTATTAAAACAATGAGTTGATAATATTTAGAAGAACAACCTGATTATATGTAACACTCTATTCACAACATTGAAAACAGTCCTTTGATTTCCCTTGGATGCTTTGATCTTTTTATTATAATATTCTGATTTAGAAGCAAGGGTATTTTTAACTAGAATTTTACTGACTTTGAACATTTAAAAATGAACACACAAACCGGTCCTGATCCATAGCTGATCACAATACCTTCTGTGTCTCTTTACAGCTGGTATATCCTTATTGTACCATGGAAGCAGTGGTCGTCTTGTCATTTCTTTTGTCCTTAGAGGTGCATTCTCATCTACAATGTCCCTCAATGTATTATCACAGAGATCCACCAGATGATTAACATTATATGGTGGATCCAATAGCAGAGGAGCGATTAGCAAAAAAAGCATTCTTGTCAATCGACGCAGGCAGCATGTGCAAGAAATAACACACATACATGGTCACATCTTTGATCTTGTCATCTGCCATGATCCTGTCTGATCATTTCCTTATTACCATTGATGTATCTTTACAGAAACAACCCTTTTTAGCTAAAGTTATTTCATACAGAAAATAGCCTGAGATTGGCAGATCTAAGAATGTCAGCCAGTTGCTTGGTAACTGCATTACGCTGGCAATCCCAATTTATATAATAAAATCGCCTAAGATCAACTGATAATTACTGTTGGTAGTAAGAGAGTCAACAAATTCCTTGAAGAAATCTGCAGCTTTCAGGCCATTTCTTTAGTTGGATGTAATCGGTATATAATACCTACACGAACACTTATCCCCACAGATACAAATGTTAGTTGGCAATTTTCAAAAGACTTCGCCAGAAAGCGCAAATGGGTTTCACACTTCAAAGAATCACGGAGAAGAATCCGAGCTACATAGTGGAATGAATATCCTGCATATCCATTTTTAATGACAAGATCATCAAATTCCATATTCTTGCCAACATCAGATAATTCATCAGACTTATTACAGATCGACTGGCAATGTATTAACCCAATAGTTACATTTTGTAGAATTGTGTCATTATATGGTGTTATTGGCACAGCGATCAAATTATTTGCATCAGATCCCATCTGCTTTAGATGCTTTCCACTATGTGGGCACATCGCCAAACAAATGGTATTACCTCTCCATGGAGTTGTAAGACAAGCAACTGATCCTTAGTATCATTCATTATCTAACTATGAGAAAGAAATAAGTAAAAAGGAAATTCTGGTGGTTAAACAACAACAACATCAACAACTCTCAAACATTAACACATACAACAAAAAAACAAAAACAACAAAAAACAAGTTCTTAGCATAAACAGTGGAATGGGCGATAATATAGGGCGTTAAATAATCAGTTCAAAAGAAAATACAAGAAATAAATAAAAACTAAATATAATCAAGTTATACTAATATAAATCTATATTAGATAATATGCAAAATACGCCACGCAGTTTCACTGCTGTAACGTATCTAATAGCTTAACTATCCGAGAAATAGTCTGGTGCCATTACCTCGAGAGTCGTACTTCCCGCCATTTTCCTTAGCTAACCTCACCCATTCAGTCTCTTCTCTGGTCACTTGAAATCATTCAATCGATTACAGCCTAACCAAAGCCATTGTTATATTCACGAAATGATCATAATCATAAACAATTTATGACACCTGATTCTGTTATCTAAAAGATTGGCTAAGGTTTCTTCGGTTCGTGTGACGCATTCATCGTCTCATCTTTCGCCTCTTCTCTATTATCATAATCTCGCCAGAACAGCCGATGTCTTAGTAATTAGTATCATTACCTCTCCATTGGAGGCCTGTTATCTTTTGTCCTCAATAAGCTAATGGAGGGGAAATAACCCGTCTCACTTGAACACTTCGCACGTCATCACGTTTGCAAGGCTGGGTTCGAATCCCTGTCATACCTGTATTTGTAGAATGTTCTAGGAGTATGCTGTTGGCTTTTCCTGACTAACTTCTTTGCGCCATGTCTTGTAGTCGTTCTTTAACGCTCTGAATAAAAACTTCTAATTGTTTGCTAAAATCTGTAAGTCGACACCCTTAAATTATGCGCCTTAACTCACCAAAGGGCGCTCATATCATATTCACATTTTATCAACAACGAGGTGTAACAGATTAGTCTAATGCTACCCGAAATGGCAAATGACCCGATTAAAGAAGTTAGTTTACGGCTTATTTCCTTGCTGACGGATATACTTAAGTAGATACTACGTAATCTCATAATGCGAAGTCTCCATGAATAGTTTCAAGGCTTTGTTGACAAACATATCAATGCTTTGAACAATTTCCCAGTCTATGTTAGATAGTCGCCATCACCAGCAACAATAACGTGACAACGATAAGAAAAATAGACACCAGTCAGCTTGTGCCAGGGGTATCTACCTCAACTTTCAAGAAGTTATTCAACTTGAATTTCTTTAGTTAAGCTTGTTTACATGTTCTAAGCTCATAGTGCCTAAAGACATTTTATACACAAAACACAATGGTTTATATATTATAGATAAGCTAATTTAGATAACTGGGTTTTAACAATCTTACAAAATATGTCTTTACTTGCTGATAGTTTAATATGATTAGGCAACTTATTTCACAACTGATGCTCGGAAATATTTCTCTCCGTACATTATTTTATGGCTTTTCGTATGGTCAAAAGTGAGCAGGACTCAGATTGCAGCATTCTCACTGGGACATAATTTGGGATCAAATCGCTTAGATACAGTAGCGCCGTTCTGCTCTGTACCTCGAGTGTGTGAAACAGGATCTTGTACAGGGATCTGAAATGTACAAGAAATCAGTGCAGCTGGAACAAAACTAACGTTATTTGTTCCACTTTACTAGTGCGTGTAACCAGACGTGCAGCAGAGTTCTGCACTCACTGTAAACAGTTTGTCAGAGAGAGAGAGAGAGAGAGAGGAGAGAGAGAGAGAGAGAGAGAGAGAGGGGGGTCGGATGTTACATAATAATGAATTTCCATAGTCCAGTCGAGAAGTTATAAGTGCTTGTACTAAATTCTTGCATGTCTTATTATTTATGCACTTACGAATAAGTGATATATTTCTTAATTGATAATATCAGGACTTTAATATATATTTCACCTTCTTCACCTTCTTCTCCATTCCTAGAGTAGGATCCAATATAATCCCTAGAAGATTCACAGTTGCCTGGGTGAGAAAAAAAATCATTTCAGTCTTATCCTTATTCAATCTGAGTATATTTCTATTGATCCAAATACTTATGTCTAGAATACAAGGTCTAATTGAAGATGAAATATCATCCGATTTATCACATTGGCTTTAAAGTTATGTAGACTTGAGTAACATCGGCATAACAATGATATTTAATGGTAATCCGTTTAATAATTTCATCAATTGGTTTGGTATACATATAGTAATTTGTTGGTCCTGAAACGGATCTCTGTGGTACATCAAAATGAAGAGATACATCTGATGATGATTACGCAAGTTAAGGCATTATCCTTGATGCCAAAAGAACAATGTAAATGATGATGATGATGATGATTGATGTTTTACTGTCATATTTGTGCATATGGTAGGCTAAATGGGCCGAACGACCTCCAAAGTTGAAACAACCTTCAGATATGCCCACGCCAAGATTCGAACGCGTGTGGTAGTGATCAGTGATCCAACACGCTACCATTAGACCACAGAGGCGCCCAACATGCTAAATGCTTCAGTATAATGGGCTGATCGATTACATAAAAGCTGCAAATAAATCAAGTATATTTAATGCAGTCATTTATCCTTCATCAAGAGCCTCAGCAATATCACTGTGCACTTTCAAGGGAACAGGTTGTGTTGAATGACATTTATAGTAAACAGACTGATGACTGTCATGGAGGTCACGTGCTTTGAGTATTCTTCTATACGCCTTGCTACTACGCCTTGCTACTAACTTTTCAATAAGTTTGGAGATAAAAGGAAAATAAAAAATATGACGATAACTCTTCATATATTCTTCATATATCCACCACATCATCACTAACCATTACGGTATTAATACTGGCTGTTATCCGTGGCACAAGTTGATTCACATTTCTTCAAAAGCCAGGTTGGCAGTGGATCCAAGTCACATGACTTGTTCGAAGACTTGATGATTATCTCCTTGAACTCAACTTCAGAAGCTGAATGAAATAACCTTTGTTGTTACTGGGACAAGGGTTACATAAAAAGGAATTCCTACTTTGACTAGAGATGACCAAATCTAGAGTATGGCGTCCTTTGTAAGTCAATCCGTGTGATTTTATTTGAATCATACACATTTAACAAAATTGAACAAAATTATCGATCAATAAACATTATGTTTGTATCAAATTAAAATGTGGAATATTAAAAATATAAGGGGAAGCAACATACGTCAGCTGGGATATGACTCTGTTGTTGCATAAAAAACTAAAACTTGACTATAGATTGGTATGCATGTAATTGATGCAGTTTCAGCCCTTCAAAAATATGTCTCATGTGAAATAAAACCGAAACACGTACTCTCTCTCTCTCATCCCCATCTCTTTCTCTATCTCGTCTCTATCCACCCTCTCTTGTAAAATCAATTTTTTGAAAAACTTAATGCCAGACATGAACAATCAGATAATCGACATTACAAAAGCTCCGTCGTGTTTTGATTCGCGTTATCTCCGTAGATTACGAGGTCATTGGTAAACTACCGATCCTGCTCGTTAGTACACTCCGGATAGGAATAAAATGGTGAACTTACTCTCTCAGTAAGTTTCGAAACACTTGATCCAGATCGGTGTCCAGTTTGTTAAGCTTAGAGTTCAGTTGAGGTTTATTTGCGGGAGGGAGGTGGGGGGGGGGCGTCAAAGGAAACAAATATCACAAACCCAGGAGTGAGTTGGAGTTAGACAAAGGGTGTTAATCACTGAGCGGGAAACTCTCCGTTGCTGCACGACAACGACTTTGTTACACAGTGTTGTGCATAATACGCAATCTTGCCGTACATCAATTGTTCTGAGTCAACTGTACTCGTTTCCACCAACTATTCTTGCCCCCCCCCCCGGCCGGGCTATATCAGAAGAATGATTTTCCCTTCAATTCGCGTCATTACCTTTGGAAGTCACTCAGCCCAAATATTAGAATAAACGAAATACATTTGTTGCAGTAACATAAGCGATAATAGGCGAAATTGCCATTTATTTAGTCCAATTCTCACGATTAGTATATAGGACTTACATATCTGGCACAGAAGAATGATTAGCACAATAGAGAATAGAATCTTTACTAATGGCTAGCTTTTATGGATTTTGCAAGTACAATAGAATAAACTGGTTATGATTTGTCTTGTCAACACTAAATATTGGGAAACACAAGGAGTTATGAGTAACGTACAACAGACAAACAACAGTCCAATGGATCAGTCAGACCTCATCTAATTTGGCAGGATTTGATAAATATTTATTATGTTTTTTAAGGCTTGAGTCATATGCTAGAAGTGCAAACTTTAGCCAGATATTAGTGGAATAGGGAGCCTTCAATATGGAGTTCCCTGAATACATATCATACAAAGGTATTAACACAAATAGATAGGCAAGATATGGGTAGATAGTATCGCTTAAACGTATATTTATGGATTTACTAGTACATAGTATTAATTTTGAAAGTTAAATCTGTGAGATTAGACCAAATTGATCTATTTAAATCTGTTGATGGTGACAGTTAATGAGTAAATATAATAATCTTAATATATATAGTTACCTCAGTCATCTGTTGGTCACAATCATATATATATATATATTACTCCATAAACCATTTGATTAATTTCATTATATTCTAGATATTGAGTAATCCAATACCAACCTCTTATTTTATCATAAATATCTTTCTATATTTCAAATACCTATACTAATTGAGGATCACGTTAAGATATACTAAAAGCTCAAGTAGGATCATCTTGGTTTAGTGGAAGAGATCCAGCGTGACTATACGGCCGGGATTGGCCCTGAAGGTCAATTGTAAGCATCTGGATCTTGTTATTTATGCCATTACATAAGTAAAATCCGTGAGTTGACCCTATTTGTCAAACATGGAAAGCTGATGATCCAAAATCCGGAGCCGGATAAGTTGTCCAGATATTACGACAATGCATTGATTTATTAATCTATAGATTTATAGAATGCATAAATTTGTGGAAGCCTATTTTATTGTATTTACTTTGTTAATACTTTACCCATTTTACCTCCACAGAGAGGAGAAAAGGATAGATAACATAGATACTCACAGAAGATAAAAGACAAATTACAAAACATCTGGTACAGTATCACTGCAATATAGATAATATAATGATATCACAGCAATATAAATGACTAGATAGATAGCTAGGAATAAACTGATGTATGCTCATCCTGAATGTGAATTAATAACATTTTCATGGATTATCAATGCACGGACAGACTTAATATGACCATTACCATTAATGGTAGTTGATAAGTGAAACTTATTAGGATTAAAAACATCTTGTGATCGATAAAGATCCGCCATAGATAAAGTATTACTGACAATAATTTCAGGTACAATTGTAGCCTTGGATGTATAAATAAAGATACAATGTTTCGTTTAATAATGTCACTTAATTTATTGATATTGAGAGATGCCATTAGTGCCATTAATTCAGTATTATACAGACACGCTTACTGAGTCCCATGGAGCGTTATATCAGGTAAAAGGGCAAATTGATTATCAACGGTAACATTTTACAACTCGATATATCATACTACATTTGCTTAGTCTATAATATGATTGTCTACACTTTAGTATTCTCTTGTTAACATGTCATTTATAGCAATCGATTCTTAATATATACAGTACAGAGTATATCTATTTGATGTTGGTTGCCAATTTCCGAAACACCTAAATACCATTTGTTTTACATTATATTATTATCAATCACCATATATTTAGGTTTTTTTTAAACCTGATATAAACCCCCATTTCTGATTATACATATAACATTTAACAATAAGAGCCTGTAAGCGTTTGGTTCTCGTTAATTAAGAGGCCACCAATAGCAAACATCATTATCAGTGGCCTGTAAATCTAAGAGTAAACTATTAATAAGAATGTTAACAGAAATATGATGATAAAATACTGCTATGTCGTTTATCGTTTGCTGCAATAAAATACGAACTGAAAGATTATGCCGCCACTTAACTATGACCTTAAGACGTGTATACAATCACTAACATAACAACCCAATGATGACGAGGTAGAACATTTATGAGTTTAGAAAATAATAATATTTAGGGCAGATTTTCTCTTTTAATTTCAGCGTCGAGACTACATTTCTATAATGACAAATCTATATATTAACAATATTTTATTACCTCATTGAATAGTCTACGACCAAATGCCGAACTCGTAGCCTTTTCTAAATCCGAACTACGTTTTCGATATTTCAGCAGCTGGGATTAAAAAGCTCTCAAACATTTTAGCCAACATAATAGTAAAGGTAATGGATGTGTAATGTTCCGGAACGTTTGAGTTAAGCGTTGACTAATTACCGAAAATAACACGTTATATAAACGTGGAAGGTACGTGACTATATGATGTACTATACGAGAACGGAACATGGTGTAACATATTTGACATATTGTAGATGCTCTGCCTTTCATCGTAATCGGGGGAGGCTTTATGTCACAGCTGATTAATTAACCTGGTTACTTCCTGTAGATGCGTTGTTGTCTTATCAGAGCACGTATTATTTGTATTATGATTCAATGGGCTGGTTTAATGTCATTGTTATTAAGATTGTCGTTATGCGATTTTTGTATGATGTTGTTATGGAATGTCTTCAAGACAGGTCTCTCCAGTGATCAATCAGCGTTTTAAGTGTTACGGTATAGTTTCAATTCATTCCGGAAAAGTCTCATATTTTTCGAAATATAGATGATAGTAAATTTCTCATGCGTTATTTTGGTGAATACTAATCCCTTCTTATTCAAGGTTATGAATAGTCAAACTAAAGACATATTTTATTATATTGATGAAAAAGTGCGTATTTTACGTTACGGGCAACCAGATGGAGAACTCGTGATGCTTCGATTGATGATAACAATTGATTGGCATCAAGTTTTTGGTATATAATTGACATGTCTTTTTTATCAGACTTGATGTTAAGCAACCTGGATCTATCAGTAGTTGTTTTGTGAGCCACGATAACATCAATAATAACATGTTTCGAAACGGTATATTACAGTGGTTAGAACGCTGCACTAGAAAGCTCCAGATTATGGGTTCGAATCTAACTTAAACCTGTTTTTATGCGACTTTTCACTCACTCACTCACTCACTCACTCACTCACTCACTCACTCACTCACTCACTCACTCACTCACTCACTCACTCACTCACTCACTCACTCACCCAGCTACCCACTCACTCACTCACTCGCATCTTCGCATTGAACTTCAGAGAACCAGGAAAAGAGACCACCTCGTAGTCGCACGTTCCTATGTCGCCTGATATCGGTGGCTTTGTATATGAGAGATCGGAGTACTCATTAAAGATGTAAAATAAAATATTAAATAACCCAATACTGCTAAACCCTTTTGATAAAACATATAACAGCCATATATTTCTATAAGAAGGCATCTAAAACTATCCAGAAAACCAACTACAAAGATCCAGTACAACACCAAAACATAACCCGTCATCGTCAGATTTTACTAAATTTGTTCCGTTAGTGACGTCACATATTTCACCCCAAAAAGAGCTCCAAAATCTAGTCCTGTCAAATAAATGAACCTAAATGTTGGGAAACGTGAATATCTGATGAATTAGATCAGATAATAACAAGAAATAACCGTTTTCTTATAGATATCACACGACACGCAACGACTTTGGTAATCCTAAGACTCAACTGACTGAGGGCGCGGTGCGCACACACGGGCACACACACTCACTTAATGCACACGCACAACGGTGCACAGGACTTAATGATTTTCCTTTGAATCCTGGATTCCCTATACATTTATATAAATTAATAATGATGACATTAATTAAGTACGTTTTATCTAATTATACGAATACTTTGTGAGATGTAGGAATACAATAATCGAATTAATTATGATAATAGTTAATATTCTGGTTGTTTAATGTAGATGATGTGTTCTTTATGTCAATAACAGGATTATAGTTAATGGCGATTATTATTATTATTATTGTTGTTATTATTATTATTGTTGATGCCGCTGATGATAATGATGATGTTATTATTATTATTATTATTATTATTATTATTATTATTATTATTATTGATCCCGCTGATGAAAAATGATGACATTATTGTTGTTGTTGTCATAGTTGAAATGCTGGTCTGTGTATCAGCTGTTAATTGATATCGTTAACTAACACGGGATATATTTGTGGCCCAACTGGTAGAGCGGTTGACCATAGATCTTTATCGCCCGAGTTCAAACCGAGGCTCGGCTATGCCTGAAGACTGTTTCATCTTTCACTTCTACTTACCCTCTCTGACAATAGATCGGTCAACTCATCCTATCGTGTACACAGAAGTGGCCGTAAAACATCATCTTCAAAATAATATTATGACGCAAAGAACTATTTTGCCGAAATATCCTCCCTGAATTATTTATTTATTTACCATGACGTCACTAAGTCGTTCTGACAATGGCCGCCCTTACCAAGATATGATCGATCTCCGTATGGCCTATGATAACAGCCATCAATTACTGTCTGTGATGACAAGAAGACCTCAGCCACCCGATATTGATCGCGTCTATACCTCAGTTACGGCAGCGAGTCCTAGATGCTCGGAGACACCTTTACCTGGAGACTCTCATCACGAATAGACAGCAGAGGATACGGAGAAACAGGTAACTTATATTTATTGTTACCTGACGAATGCCGTCAAAGTGAGTCACGTATGATTTACCGATTTTGTTAAACGGAAGTAAAAAATGGCGATAATAAATTTCTGAATTGCTGCCGCACGATTAGTTACCTAAAGTATGCACTGAGATAACGCTGCTTGTTCTGCTTGTTCTTTAGTAGTTAGTGTCCTGAATATAGGATTGTTTATTTTGTTCAATTCTAGGGTAACATCGATACTTTCACTATGGCCAACGTTTCCAACACAACAGAGAACATCGCTGATAAAGACCCAATAGTTTATAAAGAATCCATTCTGGCAAACAACTTGTGGATGTATATGCCAGGTGTTATTATAATATTTGGCACCATTGGCAATCTGTTATCTGGTTTGGTGATGATGAGAAAAAGTCTACAACGACACACTACAAGCCTCTATCTGATAGTACTAGCCGTCGTTGACACGGCCGTACTCTACACAGGTCTACTGAGGTACTGGATCAGGGCGTTGTATGGCCTGGACATTAGGACATTATCGGTCGCCGGCTGCAAGATCCACACCTTCTTGGTGTACTTCTTGGTACATTTCGAGGCATGGATCCTGGTCTGGGTGGCCTTCGAGAGATTGGTGGCCGTATATGTTCCTCATCGCGCCAAACAGGCGTTTACGAAGAAGTCCGCCGCCGTTCAGTTGGCAGTAACAGCGGCGGCCTTGATGACGCTCGACGCTCATTTCTTCTGGACACAATCCATCGTGAGTACCGTCTGCTATTTGTCGGACGTGAAGTATGAATACTTCGTACGCAAGATATGGAGCTGGATCGACTTCGTCATCGCCTCCCTGGCGCCATTCGTCTTGATGCTGTCCATAAACGTGGCCATCATAGGGCGTCTCGTTCACATGAAGAGAGTACGAAGTCAGAACGTCACGGTTGACGTCAATACGAGAATGAGCTCGATGACGGCCATCTTGATCACCGTCAATTTCACGTTCTTCGTCACCACCGCCCCCATAACGATCTATATAGGTACGCAGAATATTTGGTGGGACAGGGTGTACAACCCCCAAGAGGAAGCCCAACATGAACTGCAATGGGCCAGCGTCAACGTAGCGGCGTATACGAATTTCGCCATCAACTTCATCCTGTACTGCCTCAGCGGCCCTACCTTCAGGAGAGAACTGGCAAAGATGTTGTATTTAGATAGATTACTACCTAAGATACGACCGATCGGTGACAGTTCTGCTACGACCACTTTAGGCTCGGTTAAATCGAGCTAAGTATGGCCGGATAGGCTCACTTTTGATTGGCCTAAATTATTAATTCTTTTATTTGATTGGCTGCTGAGTGACGTATTGAACTGGCCGCCATTAAATAAATCTGGTTACGTCATATTAAGTGATATTTGATCGAGTCAAGGGATACTATATGTCATTTGATTCGTCAATCAAGACACGAACTATTTTTAATGTCGTCGTTGTTAGTCCGGATACACGGATTATGAACCGTGATATTAAATATTGTTATAATAAAGGCCGCGTATCAGGTAAATATAATTCCACAAAATAGGACTTTCAGCAAAATCAAGATATTGTTTATTTTAATTATAAGCTAATAACTGATCAATTATCTCTATCATGTCACGTTATTAACTTACTCTTTAGAAGTAATGGCTAAATCATTGAACTGTAAAGTCAAAGTTATCTGTGTCTGTGAAACCTTTTTTCGGGGGGGGGGTGTTCTTTCAGCTATATATCTCAGGTATTACCATGACCAAGGCTAAACAAACCACTCACTCACTCACTCACTCACTCACTCACTCACTCACTCACTCACTCACTCACTCACTCACCACCACCACCACCACCACTCACCACTCATTACACTCACTCACTCACTCACTCACTCACTCACTCACTCACTCACTCACTCACTCACTCACCACTCACTCACTCACTCACTCACTCACTCACTCACTCACTCACTCACTCACTCACTCACTCACTCACTCACCACCACTCACTCACTCACTCACTCACTCACTCACTCACTCACTCACCCACCCACTCACTCACTCACTCACTCACTCACTC
Organism: Paralvinella palmiformis; assembly: GCA_025642065.1. NCBI lineage: Eukaryota > Metazoa > Annelida > Polychaeta > Terebellida > Alvinellidae > Paralvinella > Paralvinella palmiformis. Next base: position 1,084,685 of record JAODUP010000002.1, read on the forward strand.
ACTCACTCACCCACCCACCCACCCACTCACTTAATTGATTTGAAACATCAGAATGTAGATGACATGTTGCGATAAAAGCCGACTCTTATCAGATGAGGAAGCTGTCATATAACGAGGATGATGAAGAGTTTTGTTGTTTACGATTATCAAATATACGTGGCTAAATATAATCTTTACACGTGTTACCTGTTGGGGTTCAACACTAGTCACATCGTGATAACACACCAGATGAACGCTACATCGTACATCAATACCCACTCTACTATCTGACTATAATCACAGAACGATGAGAAGTAACTGGAGAGTACATAATTTAATTAATAAAACGGCTCGTTATATCGTAAGATGAAAGTTAATTCTAGTGGCCTTGGACGGGTGTAGATGACAATCAACAAATTAATAACTCATCAACAAACCACGAATATTGATTAAATCTGTATTGTCTAACAGTACTACTTGTGGTCAATAAACGTATTATTCCAGAGAAATGGTTGTCTACACTTGTTTACAGCTAAATATATTTGGATTTTAACAATTGAGCGACGGCGTTTAAACATAAAACAACAACAACAATAACAAACATAAAACAACGACAACAAACATAAAACAACAACAACAACAACAAACATAAAACAACAACAACAACAACAAACATAAAACAACAACAACAACAAACATAAACACTACCAGGTTTCAATGTGGCGGCAATGTTTATGTTAATTACTCATAGCTAATTACTCATAGCTAATTACTCATAGCTAGTTACTTCAAATGGGCAGCCGAGTGCCCTCCATAGGTAATGAAGCGAAGTGAAAGATGAAACATCCTACCGACACAGCCCCGGTCGGGGTTTCAACCCAGATACCATGGATCTGTGACCAACCGCACTATAGGCAGTTAGGTCGTAGAGACGCTCACAGACAGTTAAGTGTTAACATTGAATCGCGATTAGCCAGATTAGGGTGTATCCCGTTAGATAACCATCGATGACCACAGATTATTGTATTGTTATGACAGGGAAAACAGGAATCTTTCTCTTGGTGACAGATTCTCGGAGAAGAAATCGCCTATTTCTATCCCAGTGTCGTGTGTACGATGAATATTTCAAACTCGTGATGAAAGAACTTTTTTCTTATTCTCTGAACGCTGGGGTGGGTTTTATGCCGATTCTTCGTTCATTTCTAATCGATATGTGCATTGATATATCACCAAAGAATTGTTTGCCGTTAACTTTATTTCTGGCATCAAACACGCAAACTTCTATAGAATCATGTTCTGTCTGATACAATTCGGATTGAGAAAGTTAATCACCAGAAAGGTTGAATATTTTCCATCAAAACATGTCGGTGGAATTTTCAAATACGAGTAAACGTTTTTCTATAGACAACACATCACATAACATGTATTGTCATGTTAATAATATTTATATATATATATATATATATATATATACGTGTGCGTGCGTGTGTGCGTGCGTGATAAATATATGTGATTCCGAAGTTTACGGTTTAATTGACAAATATTCACGGTATCATATTTCTTAAATCTAGTTTTGTTAAAGCCCCTTGAGTGCGTTTGTGCGTGTGCGTGTGAGTGTGTGTGTGTGTGATAAATATATGCGATCTCGAAGTTTACGGCTTAACTGACAAATATTCACTGTATCATAATTCTTAAATTTTATTAAAGTCTCTTAATATGGGTGTTTTATTTTATTATTTAATATAAATAGAGCTTCTCTAGGCCGCGAATTTGATATTCTATTAATCAATCAGTCGGTGAAACTATCTATTGTTGAATTAATCTATAAGTATGATTGAAAACCAAACGTACAATGTAAATACAAAATAAAGGAGAACAACTCTTATTTATAGAAATGATTACCGCAAGTAGAGAATTAGAGTAGACAGAGTAGATAATGAGAGTAGACAAATAGAGCAGACAGTTAGAGAAGGCAATTAGAGTAATTGGTTGGTTGCGTCGTGTAGATAAGTCCTTTAACTGTACTAAAATACGACTCATCCAAAAGTAGGACAGATAGCTCCAGGTAATTCTGTCCTCAATTTGGAAATACGATCCGTCAACAATCGTTCCCAATAACAAATAAAGAAACCATAGGACTCAACTTCCTAGAAAATATTCCTTCTCCCAAAAGGTAAAATGATCTCTTTACTTCGTCATCTGACAATCCTCGGCCAAACAAACGTCACAGGATCCCGGCCTTTTCTCGGCTAGAACTACTCGACGAGACGTCACACCTAAGGCTTTAACGGCAGTAAATATTCCGTGTAGTCACGGGACATTTACTAAACGAGAATAACAAACTACCAGCTTGTTGTAATCAGCATGATACACTGTTTTCACCCGCCCCCCCAGATCGGTACTATATACAGCTATATATCAATTCAGATATTGTATTGAGGGGTGTCTAGAATGTCCCAACTTTTCCTTCCTACATCAAGTAAGTGATGACCAAAAGTAACACTGAGTGAGTCGCTGGTTTACCCTCTACACCTGGGACATCCAACAACTAAACATGTGAGTCGGATTTGAACCCATTAAAAGGAGTAGACGACTTCTTTGTGTCGCTCTATTTTACCTCTTCTCATTCACCACTCATCCTCTTCGTCCCCAGTGAGACCCAAGGCTGCAAAACAACAATCTTCCTCTACAGGGTTCTGTCCTTTACCGCGGCCTCAAGTCCCCAAGGGGGCCGCTCTTGGTAGTTATAATTGTTGTAGTAGTTTCCATAACGGGGTGGGGTTATTAGCCTCACGCCCAAGCCCCACCCTGGAGGACCAGGTGATGGGTTTCGTCTGGTCCCTCCTCTGAGACCTGCTCGGCTTCGTTTAACCTGTCAGGGCTTGAGTCCCCGGTGGTAAAGCTTCCAGAGTCCTTGAGACACGCAAACCCTCTCACCATCAAAATGGTACTAACACAGAGGGGGGGGGGGGAGGTACTCGCTCACTGACTGTCGGTTGATTTATGGGATGTCTCGTGTCTCTTTTTGTATAACGATTTGTTTACGCTGAAGCATCGGTGTAAATACGAGTGCGGTCTTCTTGGCTCACTTCGATGTGCATGGCTTCTCAGCTCCAGCGTGGATACAAGACATGAGGGTTATGAGTATACAAACTCGGGGTGGAGAGAGAGTGGAAACATTGATATTTGGGTCAAAGTCGTAGAATGCCGTGAGGTAGCGACCAGTTAGCTCGTTATAATGTTAGCATCATGTTAAGACGTCAATTTCAACATTCCTATGGTTTTCATTTTCAGGTTTTAATACAAGTTGTTGATACAAGTTTTTGATACAAGTTGTTGATACAAGACCTTGTTAGTTCTTATTAATAAATCTAGATAATTATCAGGAGTAAATTGCTGACATATTATATTTTGGTTTATTGGTTGGGTTAGACATGCGACCGATGAGAGACAACCTAGCGAGACAGCCAACAAACACAGGTTTATACCAGATTCGAACCTAGATCCTAGAAGTTTAGAGTGAAGTACGCTAATGGAGCACCCAGAATTTATGCCTAAAAAAAACTAATTTAGTTTTCCGTTTAGAAAATTGTGAAGTTTATTGATGAAGATCCTTTTAACTAATAAACAATAAAGCTTCTTATAAATTAGTTAGTGATCACTTTTCTATTTTATTTTATCATGTGTATTTGGTGTTATATAATGTGAGATGAAAATGAAGATAAACTTGAGAGATGTATACATTATATATATATATATATATATATATATATATATATATATATATATATATATATATATATATATTTTTCGAATATGCTGGTGACTTTCGCTCACTAATTTCGCTTATTCGCCCTATGAAGATGGCGCACCACGTGGGGGTCTCTTTGTGATAATAATTCGCATGCAAACATATCAAACCACCTCTAGGAATGTAAAGAAATACTGAACAAAAACGAAAGCAAACAGCATGCCATTCTATCTAAATAATTTGGTGGCGAATTTGATGCGTGAAAGAGAAAATTTGTATAAATATTGTTCTATATAAAGTCTATAAACGACCCCTAGTAGTATATAACCATATCCCGTATTTAATATTAATTGTCTTGTCTTAGATTCATTTAAATGCTACGTTGAATGTATATTAATTTATTATATTTTTGTGTTACTTGAGATTTTAAAACTATTTCGACCTAAGTGTTATATAACTAATACTCTGATAAAGGATCTAACAACTTTTCCGAACCCAAAAATTGGAAAGGAAAATTCATACCTGGCGACAGTGAATTAAGGATCAGCGAAACGAAGAGACTTTATCAGGAATATTGGCCATCTCTTTGAATCCTTGAACAATAAGCGACGTCTCTGTACACAGAGTTGTTACGTCTTGGAGGCCGTATGGCCTCTTGAACAAAACGTCGACATCACGTTTCAGATACTGCAGCGTCTAATGTCTTCATGGAATCGTCCCTCGATCTTAAAGTCCCAACTGGAACCAGTGACAAGGATAAAGCAAGTAATTACTCATTCGTATAAACGATATATGATGCCGTCTTTGACGTATAGAGGCAGCCTCTTGTTGTCTGACAACACCGTGGGCTATCAACGAACACGTTTAGATTGGCCATCAAAGGACAAAAGAGGCTTAGCCTCGCCATCGATCAACAAAGTTGTTCAGATCATCAAGTCTCTACTAGCCTCTGGGATCGTGTACTTATATCACCCGAGACGTTGACCATTGATCCTTCCGACTGACGACGCTTTATCTCTCTGAAACCGTCTCCCAGTTAAGTTGACACATTGTCATATCATCATTGTTGTCATATAAATCTTCTGTAATCCCATCATGTCCTACAAGGTTTACATAACACTTCCTGTTTATATTGGTCATGTGTAAAACATCTCTCAGCAACGTCGATGGATAAAGTAATAAAATAATCAGATATCGTGATCAACACGATGATGATGATGGTGGTGATGATGATGATGATGATGACGACGACGACGACGACGACGACGATGATGATGATGATGATGATGATGATGACGATGATGATGATGACGACGACGACGATGATGATGATGGTGATGATGATGATGATGATGATGATGATGATGATGATGATGATGATGATGACGACGACGACGACGACGACGATGATGATGATGATGATGATGATGATGACGACGATGATGACGACGATGATGATGATGATGGTGGTGGTGATGAAGATGACGACGATGATGATGAAAGTAATGATGACGGTGATGATGATGGTGATGGTAATGACGTTGATGATGATGATGATGGTGGTGATGATTGCGATAATGATGATAACCATCAAGATCATCATCATCATCATCATCATCATCATCATCATCGTCGTCGTCGTCGTCATCTTCAATAAAATACCGGTTATGCTAGAACATAAGAGAAGTCAAAGCTACCACGTGCTATTATTAATGGCCCGTTTTTTATTTGATAATATAATTATTTCCTAGATACTGTTACTGGCTGGAGATAATAATTTGATTATGATGTTTATTGGAGAATGTTATGACGATAAAATGTGCTATGATATATTTTAATTTATTCGATACTTCTTATCTAAGTATCCAATATTGACAAATATATTCCTTGAATTTAGTACAGTACTACTGTTACTACTACGGTTACAACTACTGCTACAACAACAACAACTACTACTACTACTACTACTTTGGATGCTTCAATAGTTAAAGCACTGCATTACAAACTTCCACGTTGTGGGTTCGTTTCCGGTTGACGCCCCTGTTCATGTAATTAGTTTTCATAATGAGTCATTCATCCCTCAGCCATATATCCTAGATGTTACCAGTATTGAGGATACTCAGCTCAATCTAACCTGTTTGTGGAATGTTTTCATATGGGAATACCCCCCCCCCCAGCCATATGTCATAAGTTTGACCAATGCTAGGACTGAACAAATATCTCACTGGTCTACCCGTTATTACTAGTACTGCTACTAGTACTACTACTATTAGTACTACTACTGTTTATACTATTACTACTAGTAGTAGTACAACAACAACAACAACTACTACTACTACTACTACTAGTAGTAGTAGTAGTAGCAGTAGTAGCAGTACAAACCTTAATGGAAGACATACGACAGACTAATAAATATTAACCAGGATTTACGATAATACACATTAATTGGAGATAAGAGATAAATGAGATATTTTACCGTTGATGAACGAACATAATTTATAATTTATGTTTGTGTCACTTCTCGGGAGCTTTATTGTAAAACATTTTACCTTTTACCCCCCCCCCCTCCACATCAGTGAAATATAACCATTTGATTACTCACCTTTATTAATTGTTGTCAATTTTAGGTAGATAATGGTTACGATCTTTGTTGTTTGTTAGTCCATATTTCTATTAGTTAAAAAAAAAATTATGCTACTGCCCTAAATTCCCCTTAGAAGAAGTTGTAGGCTTTTAGGTACTTCCCGTCCCCGTCTGGTATTTAAAGCATTTATTCCACTTAAACTAAAACCTTGATCCAGGTACTGCAGACACTAGCCCGCAGTATATACCCCAACATGGCTATCTATTTTACAAGTCTCCCGAATAATTTTTTATAATATTATTTGAATAAACATTAAAATAATATAAATGAATATTTATAGTATTTTTTCAGAATATATATATATATATATATATATATATATATATATCTACGCGCTCAGTACAAAATGCCTTTAATTATTGGAGCCTTAGTATTCTGATAACGGGATCCTAGTCTCTACTGTACTCCTAGGTCTCAGTCTAGTCAAGTTTATTTTTACTAAACTAAAACAAAATTACCAAAAATCTCACACATTTTCCTGTTGATGTATCCTATGTAGGTAAGGCTAAAAGTGGAATTTCGAATCGTTTTTTGTTATTTAACTGTGAACCGTGTGTTCGATCTTAGTTAGGTATCAGAGTCGGGAATAATTAATGTCCCAAACAAAAAGATAAAAGAAGATTCTTTACTATTTTTATTAAAGCTCTCATATCGGTGCGTTATGACGAGAAGTAATTGACTAATCATAACGTTGAAAGGACTTGCGTCAAACAATCCTTATTATTTACAATTATTACGACATCTGGTGGCCGCCAATAAAAATAAACTTACGGGAGTTCCACTCATAAAGGTTGTTAGCGTATAAGGAATTCTGTGAGATAATAATCAGTGATGTTTAATGTTAATATGCGAATATTCTTGTTAATTTTTTGAAGGTTTCAGTCTTGAAAAGTGATGTAAATTCTTCGTTTATTTTCGGTAATGGACATTCCCAGAAAATCGAGAATAACTTCCTAGAATTTGTTGTTAAACAGCCACATTTCTGCATATGGCAGGCTAAACGGGCCGAGTGACATCCAAAGGTAATGCCTCGAAGATAAAAACAAAACAACCTTCTCAGATAGCCGAGCCGAGGTTTGAACCCAGGTGCTTTAGATTTGTGACCAACCGCGCTACTAATTAGTCCTTGGAGGGGACCCGAGTTCCCATAGTTTTACAGATCTTAAACGGATTTCAAAATACTTTCAAAATATATGTAAATAATTTATATTTATTTACAAGAAATGTCAATTTATGGTGGATTTTTTAATTTAGAAAATAACAGCCTAAATATACAAATGAATAACCATCTCAAATTATTTAAACAAAACGAAATTTGCATAAATGTATGACGAAAGAATATGTTTTGATGATCGCAGATCGCAGATGCCACTATTAAAAAAAATAGTTTACGTCAAATCCCTCCACAACCCACACCCCATAAAGCGAAAACTATAACGATAACAGCTACGGGGGTGGGGGGGGGGGGGGTGGTTTATTATTCCATTAATTTTAATTCCATTGATGGAAAATCCGGATCTGAATTACTTATAGAGAAGTGATTATATTCCGGTATTGTTCCTGATAACAAAGTCATATTTTAAACTCACATTTGCCTATCTTTAGGCCTGTTACACGCAGCAGGCACATCTCGAAATCCAGACGTTTAACAGAGATCCATATCGGGTCGGCTTCGAGATTCCTAATTTCGTAGTCGGATGTTTGTAGATTCCGGATAGGTCACATTTCCCGGTCACGCCCTTATCGCACCTCTCTTATCGGGACATTTGTTTTTCATGAAGTCTTTTATATTCAAACGATGGGACCGGAGTCTCCGCATCTCGATGAAGTTAATTGGCTTCGTGGACGTAGCTAGATCCAGAAGACGACTTCGGGATAAGCGAGGAGATCGGCACCGAAGGATGCGGATCGTTTGGTATGGATGCTCCGTGGTGCCGTTGGCGTCCAACCTTCGATAATAATACATCTATCTTGACGAGAGATGCGATGGCAAATGAATTAAACCACGATTGTCTCCACCACGGTCGCTGAACGGTGATCCTGAAGGGAGATGGATTAGAATAAATTGCCGATCCCGATGTCGTCGCTGGCTTTATTCCTCGGCGTTAATTGTCTCTGTAAGGGACCGGACAGATAAGACGAGGATTGTGGGTGGTTTACTCCGACTGATGATGGATACAGCTTAAATAATGATTGGCTGGGTGAGTGAGTGAGTGAGTGAGTGGGTGAGTGAGTCAATGATTTGGTGAGTGTGTTGGCGATTTGGCGAGTGAGAGTGATTCGGTCAGTCAATGAGTGAATGAATGAGTTGTTTTGTTTATCCTCGATTCTTGTCACACCTGAGACATTTGGACTAGGAACGTCTCCTGGGGGAAACATCCCACAAACACGCATATGATACGGATTCGAACCTATAGGCTAGAGATTTACCGTCGGAGCGCAGTGAGCTAATGAAAGAATGAATGAACGAGGGAACGAACCAACAACTGAACGAACGAATGAATGAACGAATGAATGAATGAATTAATTAATCAGTCAGTAAGTCGATAGGTCAGTCGGTCAGTAAGTCAGTCAACAGTTACCTACATAAATTAACTATAATATGTATCCTGTGTATCCTGTGTATCCTGTACCTTAATATGACAGTTAACGTTTAGATCTTTTGTTTTGGTTCTGTAGCCTTTGAAAGACAACACTTATCTAATCCATATGAATCCCGAGCAATAATTTCACCGTCTCAATACATCAGATCACACCAAGTAAACCTTGGCCGAGGATACGACACTCCGGATAAGGAGTGGTTTCAATGGCCACGAGAGGGCGCCAGCGTAAAGTCGGTTAGCGAGCGTCCTTGACCTTTAACGCCACCGGCCCACAATTCGGTCCGATAACAGGTCACGTGTCACGGAATAATGAGCTGGTTAATGTACACTCTCCTTCTGTATCAACATCTATCCTTCGCTTGCCGCTATGGCCTATAGACTACAGTCTTCCATTCAATTAACGGCCAATAATAGGCCAAGAAGAACCATGCCTTGTCCTTTAGGCTGCGTCCTTGCCACGTTCTGGACAAAGGATTGGCCTTTGTCCTCCCAGTCAATCCGGACGAAGCTCTTTACTAGCAAATCACCATCGGCAATAAATAAGGTTACTTATCATATAAAGTGGATTTTAATTGATAGTGTATGTATAAAATGCGGGTAGATGCATAAATCTGTATAGGGAGAAAATTTGTAGTAGACATGTTTCTATAGATGTTTGAGTCTTTGTGCTTATGATATATATATATATATATATATATATATATATATATATATATATATATATATATAATACGCGCGCGCACACACACGCACACACACACAGAGGAGCGGGTATAGATGCACATTCAGATATATAATTTAACTTTGATGATCAGTTCTCCATTAAACATTTAAGAAGCCTAACTATTGAATTAGGTTGATTTCTCTTCTCTAGACATAATAAAGCTATTTAGTTGATGAACGATATGTTATAGTTGATGTTATATCTCTGGACTCGTCTACTTTGACAGACTTTACGCCGACACTCTTAATAATATTTGTATAACAAGGAAGTTTGATTAATACATTCTTGAAATATCTAGGCGTACACTCTATGTCGTCACAGAATAGGAATATTCAGCAGCCTTGAATGTCTCCTACTACTACTACTATTACTACTGCTGTTACTATTACTACCTACTACTGCTACTGCAACAACAACAACAACAACAATAACAACAACAACTACTACTATTACCAGTACTATTACTACTACTACTAATACTACTACTACTAAAACTACTACTACTACTACTACTAATAATAATAAGAATAATAATAATATTATTATTATTATTATTATTATTATTATTATTGATCAAAGTGAGTAATTTATCTACGTGTTTGATCAATAAACAAATATCACAATAATTATTATAAGAATCCCGGTATCATGTGGTCTGTTTATACATTTGGACGGTCGTTGTTTAAAAGATCGATTCTATTTAATTATGTTTGAATATGGAGTAACATGAATATGGTTGGTATGGCCGAGGTATTCATATCTCTCTGTTAAAGTTACACTTCAATATATTCAGGACAGGTCTACAAATGCTGAGCTTCCGTAACTTAAAGCAATCCGGTGAAGGGCTACATTCCGCCGGAAATGTCTCGGGAAGGAATTGGGGGCTCGTATTGAAATCGTGCATTTCCCTCAATCCAGGAACGGCCACGTTATGCTCATCCCTCGGTTTGTATGTAGAACAGCCACTTGGTTGTCAATCACCGACGTCCCGTCTTCTGATTGGCTGAAACGTTTATTCGTGTCATTCTAATCTTACGAACCGAAGCAATCGACTTAAAGAATTTGCAGACCTTTATTAAACTTTGCCAATCTAAATAGGAGCCATATTTGTGGATGCTATCTCGCAATAAGACCCACAAGAATCTCGTCGATCAAACATCGTTTTAATTCTATGATATGTCATCACAGAAAACATACACAGACATCAGTCGACATTCAAAACATCAGATATATCATCGCCTACTTTAACTGTAAGATGATGACGTCATAGTAAAAAAAAAACCTATCATTTCTTTTAATGTTGATCCGGCGTTCCGACGGCCGAGTGGTTAGAGTACTACGCTACAAACATCCGTGTTTGTGTGTTCGAATCCGGCTCATACTTGTGTTTGTGGCATTCTTTTACATTTGATATAGATGCCTCTCGGTCATATGTCACAGGTGTGTCGAAGTTAAATAACTGAATCTAGTAACAACAAATCTAAAGTCTGATCCGTAGAGTTAGAACATCGTATAATTCGGTGATATCCCGAGTCAAATAAATGAACAACGGTTAATTTGATCCATCCGGATTCACGATGTTTGAAAATGGGGTGGCGCTTTCATCTGGAAATGTAACTGGACAACTAATGATTATTTAAAATGTTACCCACCCACTTGAAACTATTTCTTGATTTACATCTCAAAATGTCTGAATATTTGACCAAATCAAAGTCATCGAGCTCGAATTGATGACACGACCTGATGACTGATTGATGACTGTATATAGTCTGGAGACTGGTCATAACGGTGATATATGACCCCCTCCCCCAGTAGGGTTACTGCTTTTGAGAGAAATGAGATAACGGATAAAACATATATATATATATATATATATATATATATATATATATATATATATATATATATATATATATATATAGTATTATTCGCCTAAAATATAAAAAATTGGATGAGATTAGTATAGGTGCCAAAATGTCAAAAATAACTAAAGTAAGTCCTCATCCACATAAACAAATTATATGAAATTCCTTTTTCGAGACAAAAGTGCATTTTCGTATGCGCACAGATCGACAAATCCAAACAAGACATGCCAATTCGATTAAAGCGGCCAGGGATGCTTTGACCTTTCTTCCATCTGACGTCAGGCTGCCGTGTTTCTCATACCGCTAAAAGCCATTTAGGTGATGGGACGCGCGGCATAAATGGTCGACGAAAATAAACGGCTTTTCCGCCGTCCGGATCGCGACATTCGGCGACGTCTACAATCCGGTTATTTCGCTCCATAAAAGCGTCACACGGCGGAGGAAGAGCGACCTACGAGTTATCGGCGGCCTCTGATCTTCCACCAGATGGGGGATGACGCGAAGGGCACGCTCTAACAATAACGGTTTGTGGTTCAGTGGCTGGCCAAACCGGAAACAATGAACGGCTCATCAATTAGGTTAAATCTACCGAGAGAGAATCGAGATGTTACAGTGTGTACTCGTGTTGTTATCTGCCGGAGTACAATGGAACCCGCCTCGGAGACAAATCGTTATTAAGACGAGTCGGCAACGGAGAGAATTAGACGACGAATAGACTCGTTCTCCGAGCGGGGCCCAAGTGGCCCCGCAGTCTCCGAGACCGTTCCGGGGCGGGGAATTTATGTGACCCCGGCGTCGTCATCGAGTATTTCATTGTCGTAGCACCGAGATGATAGCTTTATGCCACGTTTGACGCCCGTGGCTAAACCTTGCGGTGAAGCGGAAGTAGTCTTCTCGGCTTAAGGCTACGGCCACATTATGATGCATTCATCGTCATCATCATTCTCATCATCAGCACCTTCATCCTCCTCCTCATCCTCATCGTGGTGATACGTATTGAATCTACATTTAACTTTGTACAAGTCAATTTTTCTATAAATAATTAGGGAACGATGTCGACAATCAGGTCAGTGATCGAATTTGGGATCAGTTTTTGGAGGATCTGTGTCTGAAGGAATCTATATTTGAGGGGATCTGTGTTTGGGGAACTGTGTTTGGATAACTTGATTTGGGGATCTATGTTTAGGCGATCTATGTTTGCGGATCTGTGTTTAGGCGGTCTGTGTTTGGAGGACCCGTGTTTCGGGATATGTGTTTTGGGGATGCGTGTAGGGGTTATGTGTGTTGGGGGGGGGGGGGGATGGGGGGGTCTATGTTTTGGGGATCTATATTTGATGGATGTGTATTTGGGAAATATGTCCAATACACCCACATTCGTTTTGGATGACCTACAGTTAGCTACTGTTCGCGGACAAAGTTTGATTGAACGTTTTCCGTTCGCGAACGTTAGCGTCATTGCACGCATCCGATACGAAGTTGCTCCCATTTAGCGATGAATAGCACACAACAAGCAACAAGAACAAGCGGCGCCTTGATTCCGAGAAATCCCCGAATGGAAAGATCCCAGTGCCATCTACCGGAATTTGATTAGTAGAACCCCGATCCGGACGTTTACCTCTCTAATCACTAGTCTAGAGAACCCCCCCCCCCACCACACACACGACAATGGATAAAATGATCATCGTTAAGTATATACTACTTTCTGGATATGAGACGAGTAGTAGTACATAACAGTACTCTTAGCAACTAGTAAAGTACCACTACTCGTACTCATATAAATCAAGTCTTTAGCAATAATACTCGTGCTCGATTCCTTTGAAAAGGTGATGGAATTTACCCTTTCCTCTCAAAATTACTTTACGATTACTTGAATCATTTGAAAATAAACCTTTCTTGTCACCCGTGTTCACATTTCCACAAATATTTGATAGAATAAAACGTGAATCTGCCATACCACGTGTTCGTATAAGGGTAATAATTACTGTAATAGTAATCTGTCATTTATATAAAATCACATTCAATTATTATTGTTCTTGGATGTTTCATATAAATATCAAACAGATAAGATTACCAGATAAGATATTAAAATACCAAACTTGGCAGCCTTGTTTCGTCTGAACTTCGATATTAAGCTGCACATCCAAGATCACACCAAGATTCCCAACTTTCCTATAAGATTGATCAGTTTTCTCACCTACAGAGAAGACAACTCGACACTAACAGGACCGGTAAGAGTAATTCATTTTTATTTATTTTGGGTCTCAACATCTAGATGCCAGTTTCATCAATACAGCGCCGCGGTGACTTTAGGACTTCATTGATGCTAGACGTGTATCCCTGTCATATAATGGAACATACAGTTAGGTATCAGCTCCCATACAGCGCATGGATGCATGCCATGCTGTCGTACTCTAAATACGGCAAGAGCTTTGCAAGTACAGATACTGTGTCCATAACTGTGTACCGTTTCGAAGATAAGCTTTCAACCACCGAAGATGGATGCGTTGTCGACGTTTTACGGCCACCGTCCAATGTTCAACGTAGGAGGTTAAATGGGTCGAGTGATTTCCAAAGGCAGTGAAAGGGCGCGAAAGATGAACCGCCCTCCAGACATGCCCAAGCGGAAATTTGAACTCGGGTGGTTGGGATTTGTGGCCATCCGTTTGGTTATCAGTTGGACAGCGCAGGCGCTTGTCAATCACTGAAGAACCATACGTTTTATGGCCAGTCTAATGGCGAGTCTCATTCAATCAAGATATCGTCACCCTTCGTGTCAAATGTTCTATTTTGGACGAGAAGGGTGAAGATCATCAACTTCTCTTGGTCGATAAATCAATGAATGTGTGTGTGTGTGATCGAGTGGATTAATTTAATGAGTGATTAAGAAGTTGATGATAGAACTAGAACGTGAGTGATCGATGGAGTGAGTGAATCAGTGAGCAAGCGAACGAACGAACGAACGAATGAGTGACTGAGTGAAGTAATAAGTGAATTAAGAGTTAATAACTCATGGAATCAAATCAAATCAAATCAATCAATCAATTAGGGTAGAGAGTCATGGAATCGATAAGCGAATGCGTAGGTGAATCGGACGATAGCAGAATGACAGAAAGGGTAATCGACTAAAATGCTAAATCTATAGTTATCATATGACGTCATATCCTGTCTAACTAACATACATGACGTCATTCTCTATATGACAGACACTGTTTTATTTGTTTTTTCTTTTACTCATTAGAAATGGACAAAACGGGTTGGTGGGAGGGATAATGAAACTAAATTCCAGCGGAGATTTTATCAGTCCAGGAATTCGTCGTCAGCCGACGTAATACGCGATGAGAAAATGTCGACGAAATTACTCTGTCGATGCATTCGGATCCCAGCCGGCTCGGAAGGAGGACGTTCCGGAAGCTAATCTCAGTCCGTATCCAGATCGCGTACGCCCAGTCGGCAACTGGCGAAATGAGATTTGCTCGCTCAATCCCAGCTACGACCACCATGGGAACGTAAAACGCTCTTCAGCGAATTAGAGCCGATCGTCGGAAAAGTTTCGTGGAATAAAACCTACTTTGACGTATTCGGGGACGATGAGCTGTCAGCGGTAGAGTTGGTTTTGATAGATTTTGAATAATTGCTCGAATTATCCGTCTTGGCGGCCGGGGACTGTTTAAAAGAAAGCGTTTAATTTGCGCGGTGACGTAATGCGGTTTGTTTGCTTTGAGTCGAATTGAGAAACTAACGTGTTTACGTCGACTGGCCGGCCGGCTTGCCGCTTGTTGAGAATAACGAGCCGTGTTTTTGTCGAATATCAACGATTGTTTGGTTCAAGCGGTTAATTGTATTGGCTTCAGTAATTACTGTCTAAAACTCGGTTCCGTGGGAAGGAACGGCAGATATTTCAAACTCCAAATAATGCGATGACAATATCGCGTTAAGTTTCGTGTCCAAAAGGGGATACTATTGCCCGACGTTGATATTTAAAGTGTTTTTAAAGTTCCAATTACCCGAAATATTCAAATTTAGGATGAATCGGTGTTTTGTTCTATTTATTTATGTTATACGATCTTATTCAGTGATCGCTGTTCCGCGATACCGGATGCTTTAAGGACTTTGATGCCTAATCTACAATTGCGCAAGGGTTTTTGGCTTTCATCTCTACGAACGTCTTTAGTAGAGTGTAACACGTAGCTTCGGAATGGCATGGGATTGCTCTCGCGGTATAGTCGGTAGAGCCATACGCTACAGAACATCAGGTCGTGGTATTGAATCAAGGTGATGCCGCCGTCTCTGAGATGTTTCATCTAATAATAAAACTCTCCCTGACTCATCGTAAAAGACACGTTTTAATTAAATCTTTGCTAATACCCTTTTCCTTCTAACAATGCATTTTTATGTCTCTAATCAATAATTAATACTAATAATGATATTAGCATAAATATTGAAAATATATCGTGTTTGCGAACGAAAACACATTTCATTACGTTTCAGGTGTTAAGAACGTCTTTGTTATGTTATGATTAAATATCGAGATGATGATGATTGGTGTTTTCCGGCCATGTTTGTGCACAAGGTAGGTTAAATGGGCCGAGGGACATCCGAAGGTAATGAAGCGAAGTGAAAGATGAAACACCCTTCAGATATGCCCACGCCGAGATTCGAACACGGGTGGTAGTGATCTGTGGTGCAACGCATCACCAACTAGACCACGGAGGCGCCACTGATTAAAAACAGAGATAATTATTTACAATTAACATCAATTAAAATTACAATCGGATATTAGAGAGACAATCTGGAGAAGAAGAAGAACAACAACCACAACAATAACATGTCAACGATAATAACAAGATAATTAGATCATCGATATCCAGATAAAAGTAGGTCAACTGAGACATGTCTCGCCTCCGAAATCTCAATCTAGTCCTCAAAAATATTAAATTATCTGACGTGAGTTAATAATGGACGTGCTCCATGAATGTTACCTACTCGACTTGGGTACTGAGAGGGAGTTAATTGAGGCGAGCACTCGGATCCCGTAGATGTCAGCCAGAACTAATTACCGATCCTTCTTTAATTAGCTCTGGATTGTGCCTGGAAACCAAAACAATATCGCGGCAGTAGGGCGTAGTAAGCCGCAGTAGGGCGCGGTAGGGCCCCCGTCTTCAGGTTGCTATATGCTAAATGCATTATTCATGATCCGAGATTGGATTTTTATGATAATCTCCCGGTTTAAACGAGTACGGTTTCTTGGAAATCTTTTTTGGATTATTAAGGATCCGTGAGAGATATGTTGTATGAAACTTAGTCTATAAATCAGCTGATTGATTGTCATTAAACCTGGATTAGGTGGTTTGAAGTTTTAAATTAATTTCTCCAAAAAATTGGTCCGAGTGTGAGTGAGTTGGTTGGTAGATGAATGAGTGAGCGAGTCGCTTAATGACTGAACGACGATTCCTTCGAGAAACAGCTCACAAGCACATGCACGATGCAGATTTGAACCCAGAACCCATTGTGCTATCGGAGTAAACGAGGGAGTCAATGAATGAATTAATGAACAAATAACAAAAATGAGAGGAATGTGTGATTGTTGCTATATGCTAAATGCATTATTCATGATCCGAGATTGGATTTTTATGATAATCTCCCGGTTTAAACGAGTACGGTTTCTTGGAAATCTTTTTTGGATTATTAAGGATCCGTGAGAGATATGTTGTATGAAACTTAGTCTATAAATCAGCTGATTGATTGTCATTAAACCTGGATTAGGTGGTTTGAAGTTTTAAATTAATTGGTTGTGGAGGGAATTTCATATAAATACAACAAGACAACAAGAAATATCACATTATAGATGTCCGTTCGTCTTTAACTATTTTGGTTTATATCTCGCTATGAAATCATCACTGTTGCTATACATAATTGTCGCAGTATTATATAAATATATATATATATATATATATATATATATATATATATATATATATATATATATATATATATATATATATATATATATATATATATATATATATATAATATATATATATAATCATTTCATCTAAAATATATATTAGATTCTATATTACAAGTTATCGGGTGTTCAGGAGACAACTTGAGCATCATCGTCTTACTGCCTAGAGAATCATCAACATGCCACTAACTTGCCTTGATTTATTACAGCTGCCAGAAATACTAATATACTACAATCAGTAATATTTGTCGACTTCCAAGAACAAGCAAAAGATACTATACAGTCAAATCAAAATGATAAAGAGGACATATTTTTTACCCGAAAAGACTTCTTTAAACTGTTGGAACATAGGATTGATTTAAACCTGTCAGAGATGACACCTCTGGTAAGATCTTCTATATTCATGGGCCTACTACTGCATTAAATACACAATCGCCATACGACTTGAATCGAATCGATATACAAGCACCTGCAGCAATATCTGACTGGATAATCTGAGATATGGGGATGACCTTCTGACGGAATGAAGATCAAACAGATGTTCAGCTACATTTCCATTGTCGTGACGTTGAATGTATATATATATATATATATATATATATATATATATATATATATATATATATATATATAAAAATTTAAAAAGAGAGAGAGAGAGAGAGAGAGATAAATGTAGCGATTTGTTGGTGGCCAATGCACATGTCGCTCAAACGATGCTTGCAATGACACCAGAGTCACATGTCCCCATCATCGACTTCCAATTTCGTAAACAATCCGGACAAAGATCAGCTGATTATGTTCAGGATCATCGTCTCATCATCGACGTTGCACTTTCCCTCGCCTTCGCCCCTCGTTCGTGGAATCGGCCGACACGTGCCGAGCACGCAGTGACGGCCATTAATCCCGAAGATCTGCCGATATCCTTAACGCCTAATGTCATCACACTTATCTCGTCATTAGAAGCTAAACCTTCGACGAGGTGACATCTGGTTATCAGTCTGAACGTTCGCCGCTAAAGATGGCCATTTCTTATGCTTAATTTCTCCTAAATCAAGTTCCGGATCGTTAATGTCGAGGATGATTTCGGCTCGTAATGATCACCGACCTTAACCTCATCCATCAGTCAGCCTTAAGGTCGAGAGTTACGAGGACTCGCAGCCCGATGACATTGTCGATTGGTTGGTCTTCGAGAAATAATGGCCGGTTAGTGTCTACGGCCTTGTCCACTAGGTGGTGTAATACAAGAGACGGTTTACACGGGCTAATGATACTAGGCGGCGCCATCTATGGAGTGTTTATCTCTCGAGTAGACTGGACATGGTTAGTGCATGTGTTCCGCGATGCTTTCCCGGGATATAGACGAGGATTATGCCGAGATAGTTGTCGGGATGGGAATTGGGGTGGGAGGGGTTTTGGGGAATCGGGATCGAAAGGAAAAGTGAGAAAACCGTGTGGAGTTCGTTAAGACCTATCTCGACCCGAATACCTTGTTTCGTTTCATTTACAGTCAGTATTATAGACCAGAAATATAAATAGACCTAACTAAAAATAAAAATCCCGAAGAGACGAGAAAAATAAATAAACAAAGATGCAGAGGAAATAAAATAAGCATAGTAATAGTTTTAATTTCGAAAGATTGAAAACAATATATATAACGGGAAGCAGAACTATCGAACATTGATTTAAATTAAAACAAATAAATATTTCTTTATAAGAGGAAGTTCAAGAGAGATGGCTAGCAAAATATATTGCTAGATTATCTTAGTTGATATATCTCACATCCAACAAGTGCGCTGGACCACAGGTCAGTACCATCTGAGTTCGAATCTCGGCGTAGGCATATCAGACGGGTGTTTCATCCTTGAGTTAATTTCATTACCTTTGGAGGTCGCTCGGCCCATTTAACTTACCATGTGACAAAAGTGACCGTAAAACGTCAATCATCATCATCACCGCTATCATCACCATCATCACCATCATCATCATCATCATCATCATCATCATAATCATCATCATCGTTATCCAACAGGACGCTTTCGGCGTTCCAATGGCATAGTGTTTAGAGCAAGATGCTGCTCTAAACACTTTGTTTTCTCGGGGGTTTCATCTCAGTCATCTGTTCGAGGTATGATCAGCGTCGTGGATAAACAACTCAACTCAACATACAGGACGATCTATATATGTTGTAACAGCTAAACTATGGGTCGATTCCAGCATTCTGGCAAAAGACTAATATATAACATCCAATATCCAAAGAGAGTATCTGATTGTAAACCATCCGTCGGAAAGCATCTCCGGATCTGCTGTTTCAATCCTAGATCTGTCAAAAATAAATCCCTCTCTTTGTGTGATTATGTACTCACCAATGACTTTCATATAGTGGCTCTCACTGAAAGATTATTGCAGAATACGATTGATAAAACCTGTATTGGTGAACTAGTCAGCATTCCTAGCCAATTATGCTACCATCCCAATGAACATTGTTATTGTAGGAGACCTGAATTTCCATTTGGTTGTTATCGATGACAGTGATGTACAACGTTTTATTAGCGTGCTATATGTCTGTGGCTTACAACAATATGTTTGTGAGCCCAAACATGTTCATGGTCATACACTGGACGTTGTCATAACGAGATACCAGTAGCATCGTGTCAGATGTTGAAGTGACACACACTAGTTTATGTGATCATCTGGGTAGAATGTCATGTGGCCATTTGGGGGGGGGATTTACAGCAGCCATCATTAGACCTCTGCCCATCTACAAGACAGTGTCTTTCAGGAAACTACGCTCCATTGATGTGGAAACATTAAAGCGAGATGTAACTGACTCTACTATACTACACCCCTTCAATAGTTCCGTGGATGAATTAGCAAATAACGGACTTCATTCACTTATAGATAAACATGCTCCACTTTGTACAAAGAGCCTTCAAGTCCATGGTACTCTAACCAACTTTACGGAGCAAAGAATCTACGACGAAAACTCCAGAACTGCCTGCAACTATGGACAAACTTGTACAACAAACACCTGTTTCGTACTACTCGGAGAAGATTAAATATTGTGGACATGATCAGAAAGACATTTATAAAATATCAAATCATTTGATCGGTAATGGTGAGGGACGTTCCCTGTCAAGTGGTGTACCTAGCACAGAACTAACATAGTGTTTTAGCGATTTCTTCATCAAGAAGATTGACAATATCAGTAGTGACCTTCAAACAAGACAACTACAAATTATGATAATGTGCCTGATGTACCCACTGCTATGTCTGAGGTACTAGCTGATTTTGAACCTGCCGCACCTGAGGAGTTGCGAAGGGGTGACAGGGAAAGCTCCGGATAAGTCATGTGAACTTGATCCGATTCCAACATGGCTTCTCAAACAACGTCTGGATGAGCTGATCCATCTAGTGACCGCAATTATTAATCGGTCCACGGAGAAGGGGAGTGTGACAATGTGCTTAAAAGTGATTGGATAAGACAACTGCTGAAGAGATATTGAAGAATTAAAGGCCAGTATTTAACCTTCCATTTATCTCAAAAATACTGATGCAAGTTATAGATGCCGGATGGGTTATCGCTGTGTGTCAAATTGCCTCCACGAACCACTTCACTCTGCCTACCGAAAGTTCCATTCAACAGAGACGGCATTACTCAAGGTAAACAACTATATTTTGGACTCTCTGGATCAGGCTATTGTATCAGTGTTTGTCAGGCTCGACCTGTCCGCACCATTTGATACCATTGACCATTAAACACCACTGCAACGATTGGAGCAACATTTCGGCATCACACGTCCACCGCGAGCTTGGATGACATCATATCTAAGTGATCGTTTCCAAACTGGTGGTGTTGATAGTGCACTGTCATTGCCATGACTGATGGAGTACAGTGTTCTCCAAGGCTCCGTTCTGGGTCCGAAAAAAATACTTATTCTATACGAAGCCCCTTGGCCACATCGCCAGGTGTCATGGACTGCAGCACCACTTCTAAGCGGATGACACACAACTGTACCTGTCTTTCAAACCCAAAGATGCCATAATCCAGACTGAGGCACTGATACGCAGTGATAACTGGCTAATTATACTAAACACCAGCAATATTTCATTTTACAGGAAATGTTCAATTTATGAAATATATAATAGTGATTTTAACATTTTACTGAGAAATATCTTGCATTGTAAAGCACTTTTGAACATGATATATTTTGTGAAAAGAGTGCTAAATATGGTATATAATAATAATAATAATAATAATAATAATAATATAAAAAATTATAATAATCATAATATTAATATTAATAATAATAATAATCTGGATCGTTGTTGAGTGGCATATTACAGTGGGATGAGTTAGTAAGCCTTTTCTATCAAATGGCTCTTTTATAATTTAGGGTAATTATAACTATATTGATTGAATTATGGATCGTTGTGAAGAATTCGAGCGTTCATAATGAATGTAAACAGAACAGCTGTTCCTTGTCAGAAGTTTGAAGCTGGAATCCTTTCCTGGATGCAGTATGAATTGCTAATACGACCTTGAACTCTCTGAGATATATATTATCGATACAGGGACATGGCATTCAGCTCAGATAAGAGTTATCTAATTAACTATCATATTTATATCACTGTCCGTGAGCCTTGAACTTCGGGCAAACTTATTAAACATGATGAGACAGGGCTTGGGCATTAAATGTTTGTTGTGATTGGCGTGTTGCGTTATTGTTCCACTAATCACCTTTATTAACATTTAGCAGTTATGATTGGATTAGTAATATTCTTGTTGGTGATATCAGATGCCAATTATCATTAGGCATCTCTCCGGATATTATCTTGTGTAATAATTCTTATTCGTCGGACTACTAATTACGATCTCTTGCTGATAACGTTCTGTAATGGCTAAAGGATAATAACATTAATATTAATGGAATAATGGGAATATTAAATATTATTCAATCTTTTAATGAGGATTAACTAGAGTAATACAGGATTAACATTATTGTTATTGTGTGTGTTATTACAGTAGAGCGTTATTGGACATTAACATTGTTTATCGACTTGAGATATGAAGTATATTTAACAACATTAATTATTAGACGTTTATGGTATTAATAAGCTTTGATACAATATGATGATGATGACTTGTTTATGTCTGTGACTGTACTCGAGTTTTACACCATCCAGCCATCTATATGTCTATCTCTTTATCTATGTGTGTGTGTGTGTGTGTGTGTGTGTGTGTGTGTGTGCGCGCGCGCGTGCGTGTGTGTGTGTTTTAGGATACATATAGAGAGGCAACAGGCACAGAGCTTCAACATATCTAAACATCCTTCGAAACCTACCTCCATAAATGTAAATACAACTATACATACATTAATCTAAAAATAAAATGTTCCATACCTCCACATATTGATAGATGTGTGCGTATACCTAAGCATGTGTCTAGTCTACTCATCAGCTTGTGGGAACCAGCTAATTCGCTTTTCGTACAGAATGAATGAATGAATTAATGAATTAATTAATTAACTAATTTATTAATAAATCATTCAATCAAACAATCAACCAACCAACCAATCAATCAATTAATAAATAAAAAAAACGTATGAAACATCCCAAATAAAGACATAGCCACTGAAGCTATTTCCTTCTAAACTAAAACACACCTACAGACAGGGGGGAGCCACTAGGATAGACTACTCTAAATTGACAACCAAAGGGACACTTATCAAAACTGTCCACGTACATCATGACTCCCAGACAGACGTAATACTCGGTGTGACAATTATTTTCTCACCCGCATATAAATATTATACAGAAGGCACGAAAACACAATGAAGAGTGAGAGACGACGAACACACTCTAGAACCCCTCAAATTCGACTCAATCGGAACAGGGATTTGCCGATCGGGATCAGGTAGGAGGGGCGCCGTCTGATCGGGATTACGACAATATTGTGTCCGGATAGAGCGAGAGGGAGGGGGCGGGCATTGTCTGGGTGTTGTAATAGGCGACAGTTTGGTCGGTAGAGCGAGCAACGGGATGATGACAGTAGTAATTCGCCGGTCTCTACCGAGATAAGGCTGTCGGCATTAACCGGTCTTAAGGTAGAGACGTCTGTGGGAGGGATAAAAAAAGTCCCCCAACATACCAACCTCAACACTTGTCAGCCCAAAAAGTGGCAACATCGTGACGGCTTCTAATCGCGGCTATAATGAAGGCAAGTCAGATCCTTGAACTCCCTAAATCCGGGTCACGTCCACCTAAAGATTGGTTTGAGGCGAGATTGTCGAAATGTCGACTGTTTCTAGACGGAGGTCCAGTTGTTAGGAAGTGACGTTTTAATAGCTCCACGACCAGAACACGTACCCACGTACGCATGCATGGGTGCGCGCGCGCCTGCACACACACAAACGCACACACAAACGCACAAGGATACATCTTCGACGTCGAGTCAGATAACTGATATTAGGAGACCTCCCAATTTTTAAAATCTATTTTCTGTCTTTCTCTAGCTAGCCACAAAAGAGATATTATAGAGATGGCGACTTTTGGGCACACGGTAAGCTAAATGGATAGAGAGAGAGAGAGAGTTTCAAATATACTGAGACCAACTAAAATATGAAACATCCCTCAGGTTTCTGAAAACCGCACTATCAGTTAAACGATGGAAATACCCTGATCTGGTATATCGTTTTCGATTCGAATTACAAGGTAAATCTGTGATGTTTTATTATGGCTGGTATCAGTTCTGGTATCATTTTTGCGTCTACTTTATTCGAATAATTGAGGTGTATAAACTAAGATGTTTAATTGGGACTTATCGAAGATAAACTATGACGTCGGAAACCTTATTTTGTAAATGGTGTCTATCCCCTCCTTACTCCTGCAGGGCTGTCCCATTCAAAGTCCCTCCACACATTTTGTAATTCCTCATATGAATGAATGAGTGACTGAGTGACTCATTCTGACTCATGACTAACCCATGACTGACTGACTGACTGACTTACTTACTTACTGACAGGCTGACTGAGTGATTGGTTGATTGGCGATTGGTTAGGTGACCGAGTGCGTGATTGAGTGAGTGAGTGAGTGAATGAGTCAGTGAGTCAGTCACTCAGTGAGTCAGTCAGTGATTTATTTAGCCTTGAGGCTGGTTACACTAATACTAACGACAACATCCGTCATCAACAATATATCCAGATAATCAACCGATTAAATACTCTCAGTAACTAGAACACTAACACTAATGTCATAGAGAAAACACTAATACTAATGTCACAAAGAAAACACTAATACTAATGTCATAGAGAAAACACTAATACTAATGTCATAAAGAAAACACTAATACTAATGTCATAGAGAAAACACTAACACTAATGTCATAGAGAAAACACTAATACTAATGTCACTAGAGAAAACACTAATACTAATGTCATAGAGAAAACACTAATACTAATGTCATAGAGAAAACACTAATACTAATGTCATAGAGAAAACACTAATACTAATGTCACAGAGAAAACACTAACACTAATGTCATAGAGAAAACACTAATACTAATGTCACAGAGAAAACACTAATACTAATGTCACAAAGAAAACACTAATACTAATGTCATAGAGAAAACACTAATACTAATGTCATAGAGAAAACACTAATACTAGGGAAAAGTTATTCACCAGTGACTCTAACGGTAGTTATGTCATCATGTCATTTTCAAAGTATCCATATACATATATTGTCATTAGAGTTGCTTCTTCCAATCATAATCCTTCATTTAGATACATAAATATAGAGATAGTGACAGGACTCGGCTAAAACTGTCAGTCAGTTAGTCAATTTATCAGTTGGTCAGTTAGTTGGACAGTCAGTCAAGCAGATGGTGACTAGATCAGTCTGTTTGTAAGTCAATTGTTAAGTCAGCATGTCAGTCAGTCAATTAATGATCAATTGGGCAGTCAGTCAGTCAGTTATCAATTGGTTAATCAATCAAACAGTTAGTTAGTTAGTCAGTCAGTCTCTCAATAAATCAGTCAGTCAGTCAATCAGTCAGACAGTCAGTCAGTCAGACAATCAGTCAGTCAATAAATCAGTCACTAATACAGTCATTCAGTCAATCAGTCATACCATATACTAGGTAACATCTCCCTGATGAGTCAATCTCCATATAGATGAGGTGACTAGCTCTAAGCTGATCATAGAACTATAGACTACTGTCTGGCTCTCTGATCCTCAACTAGACATCATCATCATCATCATCTCTCACTCTCTCTCTCTCTCTCTCTCTCTCTCTCTCTCCCTCCCTCCCCCCTCTCTCTCTCTCTCTCCACACACACACACACACACACACACACACACACACACACACACACACACACACACACACACACACACACACACACACGCGCGCGCGCGCACACACACACACACACACAACATATATATATATCATTTGATTTAAATCGTTGGTTTAAATCACTGCATAAAATATAAAACATCATCCGCTTAAATTTATCAGTCAACTTGCAGTACAAAAATGGAATGTTATTAAAAATCAATTGTTTCTGATGCTAGATTATTATTTTTACATAAATTTATAATTGAAGGATGATTATATAATGTGAACATTCACATAGCTTAACTACTGATAGTTATCTCATGCTGAATACATACTATAAACAAAACCTGACTCTGAAACTTTTCAGATTACAGTATTGTGTAATTTACAGATGGTAATGTATAAGTATTTATTGATACTTATCAACTTCACTACCGGTATGTCTGGCAGAAAACAGGATTATGTGTGGTTATACTTTAATAAGATAAAAGTTGTGGGAAAATCAGTATGTGGGGCAACGTGCAAGGCATGTGGCATAGACATGCAGGAACTTTCCCCAGAATAAAAATTTAAAAGAACCCATTTGATTAAATCTGACTGAAAATTTAAAAATAATTAATATTTTTAAATCATGCCTTTTTTTACAAACCCTGAAAAAAATCAAATTGGTCATTTAAAAAATTCTCCTATTTACGTCGTTGCC
The DNA here is from genome assembly GCA_025642065.1 of Paralvinella palmiformis. NCBI lineage: Eukaryota > Metazoa > Annelida > Polychaeta > Terebellida > Alvinellidae > Paralvinella > Paralvinella palmiformis. The sequence continues at coordinate 1,111,257 of JAODUP010000002.1, forward strand.
TCTAATCGTTAAATGGTGCATAGTTGATGAAGTACAGCGCTGCACACTTTTAGATCGTTGTTGCGAATCCCAATGTTCCGGTGATCTAATTTTACTGTAGAATGATCCGCCGGTCAAATGATAGGGCTCATCCGTGGTCTAACTGGTAGCGCGTTGGATCACAGATCACTAGTACTTGAGTTCGAATCTCGGCGTGGGCATACTGAACGGTGTTTCATCTTTGACTTCATTTCATTACCTTTGGAGGTCGCTCGGCCCATTTAGTCTACCATTTGCATAAAAGTGGCCCTAAAATATCAATCATGATCGTCGCTGAAATGGTCCAGGTGACAGAACGCCGAGACTATACAAACAACTCAGTTACTCATCTTTCTGGATACAATCATTCTGAGAGATAATGACATCATATTAATGCCGGATCACAAACTAGGATTGTTAGACTAACAAATATAATTACGCCATTATAATAATCGTTATACAAATATTTGAACATCAGAGCACATAATAGTCACATAACAATAGTTCAAACATTACAAGATGTTGTCATCGTTCAATATACGCCGCTTTCGCTGATATGAGAGGGGGGGGGAGTGTTTTATTTTACCCATTGATGTTTCTTAATTATTATGCCATATTTAATATTTGTTTTACGAAGGGCTCGTTATTTAATGTGACAAAAATAGAAATTGTATCAAACAGACAGATATTTAAATATCACAGTAAAACATGTTAAGAGATTTGACGTAAAGTCGACGCCTATTATCGCTTTCTCTTTCAGAATAAATGCTGCATTTATAGGTCAGAAACGAGTAAATAAAAGGGCAAGGTTTTGAATAATGTAAATATAGGTCAGGTATGTACACTCATTGATCACTTAATGGAAAACAGTGAGTGAGTGAGTGAGTGAGTGAGTGAGTGAGTGAGTGAGTGAGTCAATAAGTCAGTCAGTCAGTCAGTCAGTCAGTCAGTCAAGTCAGTCAGTCAAATCAGTCAGTCAGTCAGTCAGTCAGTCAGTCAGTCAGTGAAGACAGGAAATCGCATGGTACCTTTCAGCGGATGTCATATCCTGTCCACTTACGATAACTAATCTACGAAGTAGCCACAGTTCTATCAGATCCGATACAAAACTCCCTGTCAGGATATCCTTTAAGACGTCAATTGGCGACAGTATGACTGTCACCTATCGACAAATTGTAATTAGACATTGATCCCGGTTATTTTCCAGTAATGTCACATATCCGGTA
>JAODUP010000002.1:1115000-1172500 GCA_025642065.1 Paralvinella palmiformis
TTGATTGTTGGTACCTGGAAGTCCATTTATATAGATAAAGGGAATAATGTTCAGACATGAGCTAAACTAATCTAGGCATAGGTAATGATAATAATAATAATAATAATAATAATAATAATGATAAGCTATCTTGTACAGTGAGGGCGTCGGACGACAGATCTTTACCACCTGAAGGATATTTCATCTTTGACTTCACTTCATTACCTTTGGAGGTCGCTCGGTCCATTTAGCTTACCCTATGCACAAAAGTGGCCCTAAAACACCAATCATCACCATCTTGTACAGCGAACCCGGAAATGTGATTTACTTAAAGTTCAATTAATTATTATTTTCCCGAAATATCAGCATTAAAAAAGTTTGATTTTAAAAACGGATTTTACCTGTTCAACAGACGTCATATTTCTAATCTCCGTCGGCAACCTGTTTCCATAAAGTGAACTTGGTTACCTTAGATGCGACTTGAGAAGAGATACAGACACCTACAACTCATCCGTGAGTAGAGAACACACCAACTTGAATTAATTTGATTAAATTTAATTATAAACCCGTGAATTAACTGTAGTATGATCGATATTGTTTTATCGTATACTCTACTGAGCTGAGTTGAGTTGTAGCTCAGTAAATCTGCCGCTGTATCATCGGAGAATCCTGTCACGTGATATCTATCTTCTTACTGATCGTATGAGAGCGTTATGCTAATTTTACATAATATTACTAATATATGACCTATCTGTCTTTTTACCACATTCAAGGATTTAATTATCTAAGGTAAATAAGTCACATGCTAATTGATAGATAGATCGATTCATTGATCGATTCATTGATTGATTGATTTTTCTCCTAACAAGCGCCCACCAATTTAAGCTTCCCAATTTATCTTCTGAATTTAAAATGATAACTCCATAATAGAGTAAATTTCAGGATTTCCTGGCTTTCGGCGTCAATGTTGCCGAGTTGTCTTCCTCATCAAAGCAAAGCCACTAATGGCCAGACTCAATTAGACGATAGTTAGACGAGTAATGCTCTCGAGCGGTGTGTTTAGTATTAGGGTAAGTTTAGGGTCAGGGTCATGTTATGGTTCAGATTATGGGATTATGTTAGGTTACTGTATATATGTTACAGTAAGTTTGTGAAATTAGAAATTTCGCGAAATCCCTAGGAAAGTTTCACGAATTTTAGACTTGAAATCGAAACTTCGAATTACTTTCGTAATAGCAAAGTAACCCGATGAAACGCGATTTTTTGTAAAGTATACGGTAACTATATCTTGAACGTAGTGACCTATTCGTCCCTTTTCTGCCATTTCTTAACTAATTTAAGTAGGACACGTGTTGTGGCGAAGTATCTTTTTATGACACCGGAAGTGTGTGATGGGATTCTCAAATACAAGCAACAATTGACAGACCGAACTGAAATACGATAAGCGTTACCACAGCAACATGTAAACAACAAGATCTAACAAAAAAATTAATGTTATCCTTTTCCGGTAATGTCTTGTATTTCAAGACGGGATTAAGATAGTTTTACGCAAGTTATATATATTTTTTGTGTTTATGTACCAGTGTGTGTGTGTGTGTGTGTGTGTGTGTGTGTGTGTGTGTGTGGGGGGGTGCAGTTAAGGTGTATTTATATTCGTAGGCGTACAATATTCTTGATTATGACGAGACATTACCAAAATGAAGATCGAAGAAGGCCACATATGGCAGGAAGAATACACCATCAGCTACCCGTTATTATATACTGGCATTGTTTGAAGGTCACCTTCACTACGTGACACCACTATATACAGGTATACGAAGAGGAAGGTGTCATTCATTCGTATTCCTTCATGTCACACATCATTCCTCGGGGTAATGTACGTGTCAGCGAACCATGTCAGATGTTTCCCTTGTGTCACGTGAACACCGGAACAATGATACCAGTTGCTCTTCGGGATCAAGCCGGTATATAAAGAATTATTTATTCAGCGTACAGTAATTTTGAGATAAATTATTTGCGCTCATGAATAATCTAAAATACTGACGTGTTATTGTCTGTTGCTAATACAGCGATGACACCGTATACATGTATTTGTATACCACAGAAATATCAAATTTGTTACCCGAATCAATAGTCTTATTAAAGAAAACAAAGTCTTAAATTAAAATTTTTCATATATATCACTAATAATACTCATGTGCCATTAATAATATCTAAACAGGTACATTCATATGTATGTGCGTAGCAACACGACTATCTACCTATCTATTAACATGTACATTAACAGAAATATCTATATACAATAATAATAATAATTAGATATATGACAACATAATCCAACGCCAAGTCTAAAAGCACAACGGTAAGGCTGGAAGACAGATAACAAGACAACCTACAAGCCAGATAAGTAATTAGGCAGACAGACAGGTAGACAGGCAACCAGTCGACAGCATAGGTGTGCAAATAGGTAGACATGCCTATAGACAGACAATAAAACAGACAATAAAGTTGGTAGGCAAATAGATAAATAAGTAGAAGGACGGATAGTGGGACAGACTCAACAGATAACTTGCGCACAGGTAATACCCTCGCGGTGCATCATTCAATGTTTGTACGAAAATAAAACAGCAACAACAGCAACGACAGCAACAACGGCAACGACAACAAAACCCCGATTCGCGTGCTTTGCAATAAATCGCCGACGACGCTAGCGCACTCGTGCAGCACGAAGAAAGACGACGCCAGTCATCAGGGAACCGGTTGGCTATCTGGCCGGCCAGCCACCGATAAGGAAGATCATTCCGTTTCCATGCCGTGCGTGATTCCGGTCGTAGCCGAAAGAAGCCGAACTTAACCGAAGCGCCGATAACGGCGGTCATACGGGGACGGTCGGGCTAATTGAACCTAGTGTCTATTGTGATGTAGGATTGTAGGTTATAGCTCCGGCCTGAGTAATGGCCGCAATTACGTGGACTTAGACAAAGCGCTGGACAAAGCGCGGCCTGACATTAACGTCACGTATGCGTAACCTATGCTCTCGTTTCGAGCCTCCCCTTAAACGGGCGGCCAGCGGGCCAGGAGCTTTAAATCCTATTCGTCGGTGTTTATGGGTCGACGAGTGCCGTTTATTGTTCTCGCGTGTGGCGTTCGACGCGCCTGACCGTGGCCGCTCCAGGGCCGCCCTCGGGCCGACGTCGTAAGTGTTAACGTCGCTGTAACTCTTACCGGAGCTAAACCGACACCGGCTAGGAATGGAGACCAGAATGTCTCTTGGATTAGTGTGTCTGGTGAGGTGGGGGGGGGTACGTTTCCGGGGGTGAGGGACTTCAAACCACATATTATTATTATTATTGCCCAATAAAGCGCCATTAAATGTTAATCCTTAAGTATCATCTCTCACAGATCCATCCTCAAATCACTTCATCATTTCTATCTTCTGACAGCATTCTTTGTCAAGATATTTGGTGGATCGGAAAAGTAGATAATCCACCTCGAGGATTGGACTAGATTTGAGGCTGTTTACATCATTGTGGGTAAGATTGTAGTGTTGTTCTGATAGTTGGCTCTCTCTCTCTCTCTCTCTCTCTCTCTCTCTCTCTCTCTCTCTCTCTCTCTCTCTATAGCTCCACACACACACACACACACACACACACACACACACACACACACACACACACACACACACACACACACAACACACACACACACACACACACACACACACACACACACACACATATATATATACATTTAACAAAGATATAGAAATTAATTAATTTTTTTCTTTTAAATCCGGATTATGGTATAAAAATACACTCTATCTATTTATCTATCTATCTATCTATCTATTTGTCTATATATCTATCGAGTGATACATATAGATGGATATATATATCTATCGAGTGATACATATAGATGGATATATATATCCATCGAGTGATACATATAGATGGATATATATATCCATCTATATGTATCACTCGATAGATATATAGATAAATAGATAGATAGATAGATAGATAGATAGATAGAGTCTATTTTTATACCATAATCCGGATTTAAAAGAAAAAAAATTAATTCATTTCTATATCTTTGTTAAATGTTTATTTGTAAAATTACAATCTATTCCGTAAAATATAATCCCTGATTAAAACTGCAGACGATATTAATTCTAGACCAAAAATTTAGTAAAGCCATCTTTATGAATATTCGATTATGTCCGATTTAGCTCAGCAAGTTCTGCGGAGAGAGTTGTGTCACCAACAAGAGTTTGTTTTAGTGTAGATTTGCGCGCTGATGGGTATAACGTCGTCACTCTCCGCGTGTCAACGCTGAGCATGCGTGCATATTTTGCTGTATAATTAATTAGCAGCGTAGCGTCCACGCTAGCAAGATATAAGTGTTAACCCATAACTAATAATATAAATAATAGTAATTGTTATTAAACTCATATAAAATTAGTATTGGACAACAAAAAATTGCTTTAAGTATAGATCACTAAATGATCAAAATAGAAGATTGTAATTTATTTGCCATTAGATCGCATACCCGAGAAAACCTCAGATGAACAGTGGTCTTTTTAGCATTAGTAAAAAAAAGTACAAAATTGGTACTCTCCTAACAAACTAGTACTCTACGAATATTTAGAGTGAATGCGAAACATTAATGCACATATTCACCGTAGATCATTCTGAACAGTCAATAGACCTGACGGACTTCATCACTGAAAATGTGGGGGAGTTAATTTGTTTGTTTATTTATTGATTTATTATAATTATTATGATATAAATATATATCGGGGTTTTGTTTGAGAGTAATAATTGAGTCGAGTTGAGTTGTTGAACCTCGTAGCCTGGTCACGTCTGGGATAGATGTAAGATGATCCAGGGTGTTTCACTTATGGAAAACAAGCCCCCACAAAAACCTTATGAACCGGATTCGAACCCACAACATGGAAGTTTCCAGCGCAGTACTCTAATCACTGCGTCGTCGGAATGGCCATTTGAACGTAAGAGATGCTATAATTTATTTCGACAAACACGCCTTTTTTGTAGTATTCCATAGAATGTTTGTCTTCTTCAACAGCTCAACCCTACACCAGCTCAATTTACAGAAATGAAACTATCGCTTAATCCACACGCATTCCTACATCTATTATAATGATCCAGAACCGAATATTATGCTTACCCCGAATGTTTAATTGTGTTATGATCTGGTCTGTTACGATTACTCAACCAATGAAGGTGGATGTGAGGGATCGTCACGGAGAATGGGGTCACAATATGCCGACGGAGTACTTGATAGAGTATTGTATGTTACCTGGGAGTGGAGAGTATGATGTCCTTAATATGCCGCGATAATTCTCTGAGATCGTGGGTCTATTTAGCATTAGCTAGAGTCGACGAAGAGGTACAACGTGAGATAAAAGTGAGTTGAGGAATTAATTTTCTGTGTTGCCTTCCGATTGAGAAACCTATTGTTATTGTTATTGTTATTGTGGTGGTGCTGGTCATTGAATCTAGAACGGTAGGTGAACCTATAACCGTACATTTGTGTCACTTGAATACCTTATATGTATAGTCTGTGAGGCGTTTAATCATCTAGGAGATCAAAGCTCACTATTGTTGTGTTAAGCAGTGCCACTCCTCTTAATTTGGCCAACCTATACCTGTATAAACCCCGGCCGAGACTGCCTTTAATGTTAAGTTATTGTCAATAATCTCGTAGTCCCTCCTGTATCACGTGTCAAATGTAAAAAAAGCTAGGAGCTTGGCGAGGATTTTAAGTAATAACACATAAACATTAATGAAAGAAGATAATACTGATCGATAATTGATGAACTAAAAACAGATAATCCATTCCCTGATCTCTCCGTGTATTTGCATACAATACGACGAATTAGGAATTGTTTTCAGACTGATAGACTCAATAAATATTGACGACTAATATTTATATTATGGATAATGTGGCGAACATATTTTTAATTCTAAATAGGCAGAGACGGGAGTGATATAAAATATATAGGTCTCTCTTCTCTCTCTCTCTCTCTCTCTCTCTCTCTCTCTCTATATATATATATATATATATATATATATATATATATATATATAGCTTACTATTTCCAGCCAATTAATTAGCCAGCTCCTTTAAACGGTTCCTAGGTATGGCGTCTAAATCAGCGGCTTACAAAGGTAGAGAAGTATTTAGGAAGGAAACAAGACTCGGTGCTTGTTGACCTGAATTTATTAGACAATTAGGCTGATAGATGACCTGACCCAATAAGCATAACTCTCTGCCTTAATGCGGCCATAGAGCATCGCGATAACAACAACCCGTCATCGGCTACGCGGCTGCGCAATAGCTTTCCTTGACCTTTATGACCGTCGACAAGTCGACCAATCAGAAGGTGACAATCTATCCAGAAGCCACCGGACATAGTCTGACACTTATTAAATTACGGATGCCTCTTTTGGATTGGGAGCTTATGGTTTATTGACTGCATGGCCAGGATTAAGGCAGTATTTTGTTAGGAATTCGCCGAGAAACGCTGGCCAATGATGGGATAATATAATCCTTCGGGAGAGAAATCGGCAAGTTTATATTTTTGTTCTGGTTTAGTGAACTACGTTAGGTAATAAAAAAGAAGATTAATCAATAAAGCAAACAATGAACCGATTAAAGAATCATTTAATCGATCAATCTATCATTTAAGAAAATACACTCAATAGTCATAGAAGAAATGTTTATACGCGATTATGCATATCACGTCATTCTAAGATAATTAATCTCATCACGGTTAAATTACTTGGAATAGGATTAAAATTGTTAATCTTCTGTACTCATGACCCCAAATTTGGTTTGACCTTAATTTTTAATATTGATTTAGTGTCTCCAAGTGAAATTTCATTAACCAGAAACACACTGACAACTGTTGAACTGGAATTGTTCAACCGTGATCTACGTTAATTTGTAAAGCAATAAATGAAGAGTTCTGATTGGCTGGTTTATGCCATCTCGGCTGATTTTATTTTAAACTCCATCTTAACCGTGTAAGATTAATAATTTATTGCGGCATATATTTATCACGTGATTTCCGATTGTCAAATAAACCACGTGATGACTTTTTAATGGCCACTGACATCGTGTGATGTATTTGGGAAAACAAAGAAAGAGTTAATCCAACATTAATACAACATAAACTATTAGACCTACTAAATGACCATGTTTATCAATCTGACCGTGGGCTACTCCCGTGTCTTGATCCGTGGTCACGAAGAGAGAGGAAAACACGAAGGTGGCTATACACATTTCCACTGTGGTCCCTTTCGTGAGACGACAGCGCCATTTACAACGTGGCCAGCCACCCGCGATGTCGTGAGTCGAGAAATTAATCCCTGGAAAAGCTTTATCTTTTTGAAAATTGAACCTTGGAACAGCTGCTATCCTCAATGTTGTGTTTTCGAATCCGGCTTATACCGTTTTTGGTGGGATTTTTTTCCATACGCAGACGCATATGTCTATATAACCCAAATGTCCAAACCGAGACCCGTGCTGAGTTTAAACAACTCAACTCTACAGCGCAATATTATTCTCGTCTGCCTGTAATTTGCGCATTAACTGGAAACAAGTGTAAAAGAGAATTATTCTGCGCCATCACGAGAGTGACCATTTTTCTGAGGGAAATTATCACTTTGGAGAATGAAGGCACCATTGTTGTTATTGTTTCTAGTTAAATAACTAAATGTTGTCACTTCTATAAACACGGTGGGCCAAATTGACTAAGTGACTTCCAAATGTAGTGAGGCGAAGTGATGGATGAAATATCCCTTAGATATAGACAGGCCAGCATTGGGACCTGAGTGATAGAGATCTATGGCCAACCATGTTATCAATGAAACATGGAGATACCTTATAACAATAATAACGATGATGATGCTGACGATGATGATGATAATAATAATAATAATAATAATAATAATTGCATAGACCTGGCGCTAATTAAAATTAAAACACTTTCTAACTCATAGGGCATAGACACATTTTATACATAAATACACAAATGTAGATATTATAAATATGCTAATTTAGATCATTATTTACTTATTTATATAGAAGACACGCCCGCACGCCCGCGCGCGCACACACACATACATACACACACACACACGCACGCACGCACGCACGCACACACACATATCCCCTTTACTTATCAATACACCACATCCATCATTAATAAGAGACCCCTATCTCGTCATTATAACCAATTATCCAGGTATTACATTTGACTCGATCTAATTACTTTATACCATCAACCGACAGGAAGTCTGTCGTCGATAATATCTCACAAGTTGCTTCAATATTTTATTATCGGCTGCAGTCTTAAGCTTAAGTCGGAACTCTCCGAGCTACTTGAGCTTATCTCTTAAAGCTGATAGCCTACTATGTTCAGGATCAGCTGTCATGGATAATGGTAAGCGAGATCTGAGGTCTTCTTACGCTGATCTAACAAAGACTGAAATCTGGATCAGTAGCTAATTGTCTTAAGTGAACCGGCGACAAATTGAGGTTGACGTAAAGAGGGATTTACTTCCGTTTTTAAGACAATTCTTCCATAACAATCTTAAGGCGGGTAAGGTGAATTGACTCAAATCAATATGGCTACTAACTATATATATATATATATATATATATATATATATATATATATATATATATACGATAGATACCCTAGTGATTTTGAACTTAGACCTGGATCTCTGTTGCTCAGCATTCTAGCCACTGTGTTATCGTAATACCCTGTTCGTTTATATAGAAGATATTAATTAAGAATTTCATTAATATTTTATTACATGTGTATGTCATACAATTAAATATTTAAATTAAGTGATCTAAGGAATCCAATTAAATATTTTGAAAACTTAGAGACTATCTTTGATAGTACAACTCGTAACCACACAAATAGTTTATCGTATTAGCTAGGTACTTCACCCCATTTCATACATCGATATATATATATATTTCACTCCGTAAGTAATATTTTGATTAATACTACCACTACTACTACTAATAATAATAATTTATATCCAATCCCAAACCACCAGGCAGTATAATATCCATATTATCGTCCATTTATGTTGAGCTCGTTGATAGGATGCTCAATAGAAACGTTTTTCACTACAAGATGTCAAAAAGATGACACATATAACAATAAGCGACAATTGTCTGTCATCCGACGGGATTCTTCTCTGACATGTCCATTAGTGGACGAGAAACCATTTTAGGACGACATCTACCATTAGAGATTACTGGTAAGTTGTCTATTATGGGCGATGCTATAACATGACACGTGGCGACTTTTCTAGACGGGCGATAATATGGTGGATAAAAGCATATATATATATATATATATATATATATATATATATGTGTGTGTGTGTGTGTGTGTGTGTTTTTAGCTGTGTATAATAAGGCACAGGCACAGATAATCTCGAACCGTGAATTCAAACAAGTTTCTTCAGGGGACTGAATCCAGAGTGGCGACTTTTCTTGCTGAGGCATGTGTAATGTCTCACCAGTCCAGTATGTGTGTGTGTGTGTGTGTTATAGAGTGATATATAGGATAGGCCATTAGCATCTGGCATGTGTCACTTTGGCATCTCGTGCAAGCTAATTTCATGACGATACATGATGATTGATTGAATAATTGAGTAAATGAGTGAGTGAATGAGTGAATGAATGAGTGAGTGAGCGAATATGTGAGTGAGTGAATCAATGAGTAAATGAGTGAATGGATGAGTGAGAGGATAGCTGAGTGAGTGAATCAGTGGTTGGTTGGTCGAATAACTGATTGACTAATCGATTCCCTAACTCACTTCATTCCTTCTTTCCTGCCTTCTTCATATCATCCTATGTTCCTTCCTTCCTTCCTTCCCTTTCCTCATTACTTCCTTCTTTCCTGCCTTCCTGCCTTCCTTCCTTCTTTCCCCCCTTCATTACTTCCTTCCTTCCTTCCCCCCTTCATTACTTCCTTCCTTCCTTCCTGCCTTCTTCATATCATCCTATGTTCATACATTCCTTCCTTCCTTCCTTCATTACTTCCTTCCTTCCTTCCCTCCTTCATTACTTCCTTCTTTCCTTCCTGTCTTCCTGCCTTCCTTCCTTCTTTCCTTCCTTCCCTCCTTCATTACTTCCTTCCTTCCTTCCCTCCTTCATTACTTCTTTCCTTCTTTCCTGCCTTCTTCATATCATGCTATGTTCATTCCTTCCTTCCTTCCTTCATTACTTCCTTCCTTCCTTCATTACTTCCTTCCTTCTTTCCTTCCTTCTTCGTATCATCCTATCTTCCTTCATTTGTTTGTTCATTCGTTCGTTTACCCTCTTATTCACTCCCTTAATTCGTAATATGTCAATAAAAGTTCAAATAAAGTTGCTTCAAGCGTGTGGAATTTCACTTCTTTATAAATAACTATTTCATAAATTGCAAACTGTACAACTGATTCTAGTAATCGAGTACAGATATTTAATTTCAATCTGATCAATTACCAATAATATTACTAATAGTAATTGTATTCGATTACCTTTATTGGATCGCTTTATGGCTCTTCGTCAATTTTCAGCGAAATTTGGTAGACAACAGAAAGCCAAGGAATGATCCTTATTCACCCTCCTATCCCCCTTTCCCCCCTCCTCCCCCCCCCGTAAAACGAGAGTTGATCTGCTGTAATATCCCATAAACAGCGGTAACACCGGGGAGTGGATCTCGAGTCCATGTGGATCCGGATTACATTGTGGCCGACAACCAATATTGTCCGAATTAACCTTAAAAACACAATCCTTCTACAAGATCGTCGAATGTAACACATCATCTAACACATGTAACACATCGTGTAATAAATGTAACACATCGTTTAACACAAGTAACACACATGAAGCATCATAATTAATTAACTATAAACCGCCAAACCACAGTTATAACACAAACTATAAAAACAAAACAATAAAAACAACGACAACAACAACAACAACAACAACGACAACAACAATAACAACAGCCGTAGCCGAACACAACCTTCGAGTCAAACCGTTGGCAACAATCACCAAGACCCAACCACAGTCGAGATATTAAGATGAACCAGATAATGGTATCTGTCTGTCTCTAGATAAAGGCTGCTGTCGGAAAAATCCAATTTCGGGGTTCAGTACTTGCACTTTCACTGGACAGTGTTTAGCGGCGACAAAGACGACCTGACAGTGTTTAGCGGCGACAAAGACGACGTGACAGTGTTTAGCGGCGACAAAGACGACCTGACAGTGTTTAGCGGCGACAAAGACGACCTGACAGTGTTTAGCGGCGACAAAGACGACCTGACAGTGTTTAGCGGCGACAAAGACGACCTGACAGTGTTTAGCGGCGACAAAGACGACTGGACAGTGTTTAGCGGCGACAAAGACGACCTGACAGTGTTTAGCGGCGACAAAGACGACCGGACAGTGTTTAGCGGCGACAAAGACGACCTGACAGTGTTTAGCGGCGACAAAGACGACCTGGACAGTGTTTAGCGGCGACAAAGACGACCTGACAGTGTTTAGCGGCGACAAAGACGACCTGACAGTGTTTAGCGGCGACAAAGACGACCTGACAGTGTTTAGCGGCGACAAAGACGACCTGACAGTGTTTAGCGGCGACAAAGACGACCGGACAGTGTTTAGCGGCGACAAAGACGACCTGACAGTGTTTAGCGGCGACAAAGACGACCTGACAGTGTTTAGCGGCGACAAAGACGACTGGACAGTGTTTAGCGGCGACAAAGACGACCTGACAGTGTTTAGCGGCGACAAAGACGACCGGACAGTGTTTAGCGGCGACAAAGACGACCGGACAGTGTTTAGCGGCGACAAAGACGACCGGACAGCGTTTAGCGGTGACAAAGACAACCTGACAGTGTTTAGCGGCGACAAAGACGACCTGACAGTGTTTAGCGTCGACAAAGACGAAGTGACAGTGTTTAGCGGCGACAAAAACGACCTGACAGTGTTTAGCGGCGACAAAGACGACGTGACAGTGTTTAGCGGCGACAAAGACGACCGGACAGTGTTTAGCGGCGACAAAGACGAGCGGACAGTGTTTAGCGGCGACAAAGACGACCGGACAGTGTTTAGCGGCGACAAAAACGAAAGGACAGTGTTTAGCGGCGACAAAGACGACCGGACAGTGTTTAGCCGCGACAAAGACGACCGGACGGTGTTTAGCCGCGACAAAAACGAAAGGACAGTGTTTAGCGGCGACAAAGACGACCGGACAGTGTTTAGCCGCGACAAAGACGACCGGACAGTGTTTAGCCGCAACAAGAACGATTTGGTAGTGTTTCCCTGTAACAAAGACGACTTGACAGCGGTACAGCGCCACAGTGATGATTGGACAGTGCTTCGCCACGCAATAAGCCGACTGGACAGTGCTATGCTACGACAAAGTAGCCGAGACAGTGCTTCATTGCGGCAAGGGTGACCGGACAGTGCTCTAACAAGAGTATATCGCGGTTTGGTTAATTATAGTTTCAACACCATATTTATTATCTGATGCACTGCGAACATCCGGGTCATGGAATCGAATCTCAGTGTGTTACCTTTCTTTGTCTTTAAGACGGTTCATCCGATCCTAGGCGGTCACGCCTATTGAACTGGTGTAATCAGGTCTCACTGACTGACTGACTGACTGACTGACTACTACTCACTCACTCACTCACTCACTCACTCACTCACTCACTCAACCAATCGATCAATTAATCGATCAATCCATTAATAGAACAAACAATCAATCAATAAATTAATCATTCAATCAATATATTAGTCAATCAAGCAAACAATTGCTTATTCACTAACCCTATCACTCAGTTGATCACATCTGAGGCATATGGCCGAGGAGCAACTATCTAGGGAAATATCCCACTAACACTCTAACACTGGAATTCGAACCTGTAGGTTTGCATATAATCTAAACACGACACAGTAAGAATATGCCACCAAACCTGTGTTATTGTTTGTACTGAGTAATTCCGTGCGCGTGATAAATAATTACTCACACATATAATTATTGTAGTTATTTTTATACGCATGTTTAAAAAAATTATTGTAGTTGGATAATTAAACATATACAACATATATAAACAGTTTTTATACCAATATTTATAAAAGAATGGATAATGGAGAATTAATATGCAGTACTGATTTATCACCCGAATGGCCAACCATATGAATCAGGTGGCTGAGCCGCCACCAGACATTCATGATTGCGCCCTTCATCTAATAAATTCCCTAGTAAGTCTCTTCAACATAGTGAGTGAGTGAGTGAGATAGTAAGTGAGTGAGTGAGTGAGTTTAATGAGTCAGTCAGTCAGACAGTCAGTTAGTGAGTGATGATGATGATTGATGTTTTATGGCCACTTTGGTGCACCTGGTCGGCTAAATGGGTCGAGCGGCCTCCAAAGGTAATGAAGCGAAGTCAACGATGAAACACCGTTCAGATATGCTCATGCCGAGATTCGAACTCGGGTGGTAATGATCTGTGATCCACCGCAGATCACTACCACAGTAAGTGAGTAAATGACCGTGACAGCGAGTGAGTAATAGCCATATATACTGGTATCTCTACCCTAAGAACTTTACATTTTCGTCATGAGCAAGTTCGTTATACAAATCTATACAAATCGGCACCATTATCAGCGTCCCTGGTGGCATACCTTGTCTGACCGGCGTTTATAAGAGTAGGCTACAATACCCAGTAATAGGTAAGAGTTAATCAGAGTGTTCTTTTATCCCTCAGTCTACTTCAACGTCTACGTGAAGACTGCGGCATTGGTCGGTTGTTTCGAACCAAGAACAGGACACTTTCTAATCCACCCCTCTACGACTCGGCCATTTTATCTCACATCATTTCGTGGCTGACTGCTGATTAACTGAGAAGTGACAGAAAATTGGCGCTTGTTTATTATAACAATGACGATGATGATGATGATAATAATTTGAAAAACCCAGTTTCGCCCGATGTCGTCGTTCCGAATAAACAACTCACTGCTGCCATTTTGGTGAAATCCAGGTACAGATATCTCCAATCAGGAGAATTCTGCTTGATTCGGGACTTGAGAGAAATGACGTGTAAATGTCATTGACGTAGAAGTGGTTCTGGATCTAGATACGTCCGGATCGCCAGACCGATTGCTATTGATCTCATTTCCGGTTCCCATACTCTTTGATACTGTCGACATTTTGAGTTAACGGAACTACGGACACAGAGTCTCTCCGTGGGGTATTGAGGTTCAGGATATCTTGTGTCGACGTCTATATGAGGTACAACGAATATTCATAAACCAATCCATAAATTGGTTTAATATTGTACAATCAACATTTTATAGAACCAACTTATAACATTGGAAATTAAACAGATTATATATTGACTTATGATAGTTGTTTAATGTAAACTTATTGTACAATGAGTAAACGGTAGGATTGGTGTTATTTGCAAGTTATAGATATAATAATAATAATAATAATAATAATAATAATAATAATAATAACGACAAAACTTCTATAGCGCCAATTTCCCCGAAAAGAATCAAACTCAGTGGCGCATCTAGTACAGGTGTTGGCAAACTCCTGGTCCGTGTACGATGCAAAGGAGATAGATTGATAAATGCATGATATTGATAAATGCATACATCTATTGATATAGATAGGTAGAAATAGATTTATATATATATATTATATATATATATATATATATAGAGGAGAGAGATAGGGGGTATTTAACTGACAATAATACCAGTCTCACACACACACACACACACACACACACACACACACACACACACACACACACGTACACACACACACACACACACACACACACACACACACACACACACATACACACACACAAACACACAAACCACACACACACACCCACACAGAGACAGAGACAGAGACACACACACATACACACACACACATACACACACACGCACACACACACATACATACACACACATACACTGGCTAGTAAAATCACACAATTTGTTTTTGGACAAATTTCCTTCTAATTAATTAACATTCGTCGGTAACTCGTTTTTTCTTCTGAAAATAAATAATTTAACGCTGCTTCGAAATAGAAATCGATCAAAAAGTTGTTAGATGTCGTGTTATGAAGAACGCATCATCAATTACTTCCTCGCTCATTTCACGCCATCGACTGTATGCAGTCAATGTTCAATGATTTGTTTCGGAAAACTTATACTGCAAATTGATTTAACGCCACGAAGCGTTTGGCGACAGATTCCCTTCCTTCCTTCCTGAGATGACCATGTAGCTGTTTATCAACTGGAATTAAATAAAAAGAAATGAAAAACTAAAAATTGATAGCTTTAATTAACAAACGTAGTCAGGGAATCTGCCGTAGTGACGTAAATTTAATTAGAACAAAAGCGTTAAAATAAAAATTACTAAGCTACATTGAACAAAGCCATCGATCATTAATCAATTCAAGTTACGAGAAAGTTGATATATTTTGATTGATTTTGATGGAGAAGGGCATAATATATATATATATATATATATATATATATATATATATATATATATATTCACGTTATTGTAAAGAAAACTATTTGTTCGACGTTTCTCGTGACCTTGACTCACCAAACATTCTCGATAAACATAGACCTTTAGTGTCCATGTTACTACATCAGAATCGTTACAAAAGTTATTAACATAATTATACGAAACAGTTGATTTAGATATTTCACTCAGACGTTGATGCCTTATTTTATATGTAATTGTACCTGTAGCTGCTATCCCATTTTGTGTTACGAGGAAATCAATGTCCTGTATACATCAATAATTTACCAAGAACTACATTCAACATGATTATTTACATATATTGACATTTGTCATTTGTCGTCAGAGTCGTATATCTGCCATTTTTCCGCAGTAAACAATCAGTCGTTGGGTGCATTCCTGAT
Organism: Paralvinella palmiformis; assembly: GCA_025642065.1. NCBI lineage: Eukaryota > Metazoa > Annelida > Polychaeta > Terebellida > Alvinellidae > Paralvinella > Paralvinella palmiformis. Next base: position 1,130,990 of record JAODUP010000002.1, read on the forward strand.
TTAATGAATGCAATAAAAATCCCAGCCATCTTTTTTATGCCAAATCTGGAGTTAATCCCAGTTTTACGTTGCGTGTTTCTAGATTCCCCACCCAAAAGAGAACTTCAACTCGATAAACCTCGCGCAAATGTTGTTTTGAGAAATAAATGTCCAGCTTACGACGTGTGACTAACGCCGGTTCCGATTAAGTGCGTTCTACGTCATTGCTTTATGCTTACACCATGTCGTTGTCGCTTAAGTAATATCCAGCGGTGATGACATCACGTAAAACGTAATCCGTTTATTACGGTCACGTGTTATTCGTCGCGTTTGTGCGTTATTTACCACGTGACCACGTAAAGCTCGTCCATAAATAAAACGTATGATCACGTGATCATTCACGCACGACATAGGCTTAAAATGGCGACCACGGAACGCGATGTTCCATAAAGGAACGTTAACTTTAGCTAACCTTTTTTCCGTTAGCTTTGTTTACAGTCAATCAGAGCAAGTTTTATATATCAAATCCGTTAGTTATGTTGCCACCACATGATCTGGCTAATTAACGATTATGACGTCATCGGTCACGTGTTGACTATTAACCTCACTGGCATCATTACTATGTGTCGTTTTATGATTTAGTTCATAAAAGAGACATTTTTTATGTCCCCCAGACATGGACAACGTCGGAACATTTTATTACTTCACGGGAATGAAGACAATATTGGATAATAATATAAATAAACCAGCGCATCGGCTAATATAATTGCTTAACGGTTATAGATCATGTTTTTCGCACATTGGTACAGAATAATACTGGGAATTAATAATAATAATAATAATAATAATTATTATTATTATTATTATTATTATTATTATTATTGGTGATTTACAAAGCTGATAAAACTGATAAACCAACTAAAAATTCACAAAGAACATATATAGCTGCTTTATCTCTGAGATTATTTGGTTAAAGTCAATGTCAATATATATTTATGTTGTTAGTATATGTATGCTGTGAGTATATGTACGTTGTTTATTTATGTATGTTGTTAGTATATGTATGTTAGTATATATATGTTGTTAGTATATGTATGTTAGTATATATATGTTGTTAGTATGTGTATGTTGTTAGTAGAGGTATGTCGTTAGTATATGTATGTTGTTAGTATATATATGTTGTTAGTATATATATGTTGTTAGTATATGTATGTTGTTAGGAGTTTCTAATGCTGTACTAATACCTCTAATATGTTTCCATCGTCATCATTATTTTTAAAAATTGTTATATACTTTAATACGTTGTATTGAAGTAGTATGTAGCAGAAGTAGAAGTAGTAAGTAGCAGAAGTAGAAGTAGTATGTAGTAGAAGTAGAAGTAGTATGTAGCAGAAGTAGAAGTAGTATGTAGTAGAAGTAGAAGTAGTATGTAGCAGAAGTAGAAGTAGTATGTAGTAGAAGTAGAAGTAGTATGTAGCAGAAGTAGAAGTAGTATGTAGTAGAAGTAGAAGTAGTATGTAGCAGAAGTAGAAGTAGTATGTAGCAGAAGTAGAAGTAGTATGTAGCAGAAGTAGAAGTAGTATGTAGTAGAAGTAGAAGTAGTATGTAGCAGAAGTAGAGGTAGTATGTAGTAGAAGTAGAAGTAGAAGTAGCATGAGTTGTAGTAATAGTATTATTATTATTATTAGTAGTAGTAGTATTAGCTGCTGTTATTGATGTTGTTATTGTGGTAGTTGTAGTAGTAGTAGTTGTTGTTGTAGCAGCAGTAATAATAGTAGTAGCAATAATATTAGTAGAACTAGTGGTACTTCAAGTAGTAGTCGTAGTAGTAACAGTATTAATAATACTCATAGCAGTAGTTAAAAGTAATCATAATGACGGATAGATAAATAAACAGATATACTTAGGACTTCTTTCTAACAAAAATTGAAAGATTCCTCCAAGAACTCGATATTGAAGTGGCTGATGGTCAAAGCCTTGATTTTACACTAACAGCAGAACCTCTACTCCATACATTTACACCATCTACTTGTGACGAAATTTTGATACTAATCAGGAAATCATCTTCTGTTTTTTGTTTGCCTGGATCCATTGCCTACAGGGTTACTGAAGGAACATATCTATCTTATTATCTCTTTTATTATCAATATTGCGAAACAGTCTATTTGCTGACGAAATCTGGTTTAGATCAGCCGCAAGTCGTCTTCCGTTTGGTATAGCGCATATTGGGTCCTCTTCTTTTCTTCATATATATACTCTATCTATTGCGGATATCATCAAAAGTCATGATGTTGACTATCATTTATATGCGGATGATACCCAACTCTATCTATTTTTTTATCTTATCAACCTTTCTGTTTCATCTGATAGAGAGAAGAAATGGAACGTTGCTTAGTTAAAATTTCAGGCATGGATGACTACAAATAAGTTGAAAGGTGAATTAATCATACAATCATCACTCTTTGATCGTCAAGACATTTATGTTGATCACATTCAGGTGGAAACTGATACTATCAGCCCTTCCTTATCTGTCCACAATCTGGGAGTTGTTTTTGAACGTCACTTAACTATGGAAAATCATGTATGAAAGGTTCGTCTTGTTGCTTATTACTATCTGAGAAACATCTCGTCCATTCAAAAATCCCTAACTCATCATTCTGTTGTAGCTCTGATCCATGCTCTTATGTCCTGGAAACTCGTTGCTCTCTGGGATTTTGAAATCCGTAGGAAATTCGTGAAATCACTATACAGAATACAGTGATTTCACGAATTTCCTAGGGATTTCATGAAATCGCTGGTTTCACAATCTTACTGTAACACATCCATGGAACTATTGCATAAACTTCAACGAGTACAAAGTATGTCAGCCAGAATTATTACGGGTACCAAAGATGAAGACCACATAACTCCCATTTTAAGGACCCTACACTGGCTACCTGTGGAACAGCATATTTAGTTCAATATCCTACTGTTTACTTTAGCAAATCTGAAAGGTTCTGCACCCTCGTATATCAGAGATTTGTTCACAATTCACAAAGGACAGCAGCTACAATGGTCTAGTTCCAAGAGCATTCTTGTTGTCCCCAAGACTCGCCTCAAGACGGCAGGAGACCGAACTTTCATCTACCAAGATGCTACTGTATGAAATGCATTCTCATAAGCCATCAGACCCATGAAGAATGTTGCAACATTCAAATGTCTTTTGAAAACCTATTTATTTCAAATAGCTTATTCATAGTAATCTGTTAATATCTAATTATGTATTACTGTAATACTGGTTAACCTTAATATCCCTATCGTATTTATTATTATTGATTTTATTATCAAAGTACAGTGCCTCTGAACAACATCATTAATATTATATATATATATATATATATATATATATATATATATATATATATATATATATATATTGATAGACAGACAGATAGATAGATAGATAGATAGATAGATAGATAGATAGATAGAAAGATAGATAGATACATAGATATATCGATAGATAGATACACAGATATTAACACAAATTATGTTTATTTTTATAATATCATCTTTAGTTCATCATATAATATAGTCACCTGTTATTAGTCAATCTATATAATTCTATCCCTATATTTCCCCACCCCCAGTTGATGGGTACGCAGATGACTGCGCGTGCCGGCGTGCCTACATGCTTCCTGTTGTGCATGCCCATCTTGGCAGAAGAACGATTCCATTGAAGACGCTTTGTCCTGGACGTCGGCTCCAACTTCCCTCAGGAATCAACTGATCCGGACAGATTCTATTTATCGTTAATCACTTGTCCGACTTCATTTATTGCCGGAAGCGCCGCTCACCGATCACGAGACAAACTAAATAATTAAATAACCCAATAAATAATCCCGTTTATGATGAGACAGAGACTCGAGGGAGGGGTAGGAGAAGAGGGGTGAATTCATTCTAGACGGCTGACAGGAAGACAACGAACAAAGATTGAGAAGTGAAGAAGCAATAATCCCGTCTGGAGCGGTTATAGTAAATATTTAATATCACCGACTAGCTGATATTGGTTGCCGTTCTGTTGTTTTGTGGTAACTAGGGAAGCTACGAGCTGGGGATATAAATTTGGACGTTTTTGATGCTGAAATGGCGGAGTATCGTTAACCAATATCCACTACTTCAACAACTGATACTCGAGATAAACACGAAGAGGAAATAAATGAACAAAAAACATATCTGGATCGTAAATCGTTTCTTTTTATGGAACTATTACAGAAGGCGCTCGATTATATTAAAAGTGAAATTGGAGAGTTTGTGATCTGTAAAGAGAGGACACTAATTAACTCTAACTTGGTGATAAGATAATAGTCCATGACAAGGAAGAAACTTTAAGCAGTTCATGGTCTACACACACACACACACACACTCTCTCTCTCTCTCTCTCTTTCCCTCTCCCCCTCTCTCTCTCTCTCGACACCCCCCACTCTCTCCCGACACCCCCACTCTCTCTCTCTTCACATCTCTCTCACCCTCTCTCCCCAGCCCATCCCCTCTCTCTTTCCCACCTCTCTCTTTCCCACCTCTCTCTCTCCCTCTCTTCCACCCACCACTCTCCCCCTCTCTCTTCCCACCCACTCTCTCTCTCCACCTCTCTCTCTCTCTCTCTTTCTGTGTGTGTGTGTGTGTGTGTTGATGTACGTGGGTATCTGTTTGTGTGTTTATATGTGTGTATATGTGTTTGTGTTTTATATATATATATATATATATATATATATATATATGTGTGTGTGTATGTGTGTGTGTGTGTGTGTACGCATGCGCGAGTGTGTATGTTCATAGTGCTAGTAGCTACTTACATATTACAAAGACACTATTTATTTGACTAGTAATGCCCTAATGAGGTCAGATGCTCTTCATAGAAAATGTTTAAATCATAATTGCCAATTTTTGTAAGGAAATATGTGAGTGACTTTGATAATATTTTATTTTACTTAGTTGATACTGTCTCTATTCATAAATCAATAACAACAACAACAACAATAACAGCATTAACAACAACTATTATTATTATTACTACCGCTACTAGTACACCTCCTATATCTAATACTAATACTGGGATACAAAACTCCAAAAGAATATCCTCGGAATAATACGATATATTAAAGTTTAGATAAAACACTAAAGAAAGACAATAAGTTCATCACTAATAAGCCATTTTATTAGACGTTAAAGATTTCTATTATTGTCTCCTCATTTATGAGGTAATGTTTCTCCGTTTAGTAACTAAATCGAACGCATCCAGTGAATACCAAAATTAGTGAAACTTTCGAAATAGTTTATAAACATAGATGTTTTTAATAGGTATTATCTCAATACCTGTTTGGTTAATCGTTCATTTGAAAATAATTGATATACCAGCTCGTGTCTCAACTGAAGGATAACGGGGACTGTGTGTTTAGTTGTGAAATTAACTCGTTTAGGGTCCTCGACGCTGCTCACACCTGAGACGGATGACCGAGGGACATCCCTGAAACATAGCCACAAGCAGGATTTGAACCCACAACCCGGATGTTTGCACTGCATTGCTTTAGCCATTGCAGCATCGTAACGCCATGGACTGTATTTAATAAAGCAGCTTACACTTTATGTAACACGTTGTCGGAAGATATTAGATGTGTATCGTCTTTAGAGTTTTAATCTCAAAATTATTTTTTAAATGAATTTTATGCACCTTTTACAACCTCTAACTATATCTTATTATTTATAAATATTTTGGTCTTTCTCTATACAGAGAGATAAACAGTTCCTGCTAATAATGGCTCTTTATTAGATCTGTATTATTATTATTATTATTATTATCATTATTATTATTATTATTACTATCATTATTATTATAAAGTAGCCAGCTGGATGTCAGCTGGTGTCCATTTTATTTCGTCACGTGATTAATTGACCCAATTAAAGAGGTTTTCATGTATTTGAAAGTCCGACTAGAACTTTATCGTAGAAGGTATGATTCTTTCATAACATAACTCATAATTATCATTAAAATATTTAAAGCTTTCCATTACTTAAATTCTTTATTTCAACATTAACATCATCGTGGTATAAAGCGCGCTTCATAATAATAATATTAATAATAATAATAATAATAATAATAATGATATATTATTATTATTATTATTATTATTATTGGCTCAAAATTATTTTTATTGTCTTGCCTCAAAAATAATACAAAAATCCAGCCCAGTATAATATATTAAGGCAGATGAAACTAAAAGGAAACAAGATTTTAGCGGCCGTATCGATCTTACTAACACTGACACTACCCGTCTTCGTCATACTTTTAAAGTTTCGGTATTTAGCATTGCCCCTCAGACAGTATAAAAACATGGCGAAGCAGGTGTCATGGTGACGTTGTTTGTTATTATCACTGATAACCGTGTGTCCGTTGATGTCTGTTGTTACTGCTCGTTGATGTACCCGTTGACCTCCGCTGTAGGTGGCCGTTGTCAGCAGTGGAACAGTGATGTCATTTTCCTGAAAGGTGAGTGACAATAAAAAAGGGATCAGATTACAGCTACACAACGTCAAAGTGACATATAATAGTCGGTTAAATTGATGATCTATTTGAACTGATCGTGTTTAATTCACGATGATTTGCGAATACTTTGCATTAATCAATCAGTCGGTCCGTCAGTCAGTCAATAAGTCAGTCGGTCAGTCTTAAAGAATTAACGGTTCCCCCTCTGGTCAATGTGTTTCTGGGAGTTTTTAATTAGCCTTACCTATCTGAAAACATGTCTCCTCTCTCACTCACTCCCACTTATCTCACTTCCTCCTTCCCTCCCCCTCCCTTTCTTACTGACTCACTAACTGATTCACTCATCCACTGACTCACTTACATACCCACTCACCCACTCATTATTGCGTAAAAGAAAATATACCGCGCATTGTATTAATATATATGTTTGCATATACAGTGTTTATGTCAGGGTGTTTACATATAACGGATATCATGATTATAACAAACAACTGCTCCCCCCTTCCAGTCGGTAGATCCATATACAGGTAGACTATATCTTACTAACCTCGTCCGAGTCTACTGGATCCTCACTAAAACCAGTCTTAGTGAAGTAGTTGACGCCGGCGTATTCGACTAAAGCGGCGAATACGAAACTAAAACACATCAACAGATATACGTCTAGGGCCGTTGAGTAAGATACTTTAGGTATACCTTCTCTGACAGTAATACCGATTGTTGATGTCGTCAGGAGTGTTGTTATACCTGAAAAACAATAACTCTAAATGAGTTAAGGTGTGTGTGTGTGTATGTGTGTATGTATGTGTCTGTCTATGTATGTATGAATACGCGCGCGTGTGTGTGAGTATTTTGTAGGGGAGTTCAACGATAGTTACAAGAAGATGATTTAGTGTCAGCTTTAATATTGGTGATTTACAACTAGCATCTGCACAAAGTATCACTAGGTGGACCGAACGGCCACCAACTATAATGTTGTGAAGTGAAAGAACAGTCCCGATTAGAACCCAGGTGTTAGAAGTTGGTGGCCAACCGCGCTATCAAATAGGCCATAATGACAGTGTCACCTGCGTATATTACTCCCAACCACAACAACTGTAGGTGATTCGCTTCGCTTTACTTAGCGACACTTGAGACATTAAAGATCCGATCATGACAAGTATCAGTTCTGGATCTATTCCAGATGTCGTAGTCATGATTTGTTGACATCTGTACCAGTGTACTTTTCAATCAGTATGACTGTTCGTACAATGTGAATAAATCATTCCATAAATAGTATGGCATTTTAACGAGGCCTCATTATTTTGCATTACTTAAATATATTTCCATTCCACTTCAGACTGATATCCCTCTAAAGTCCGTTTCCCTTCGCGCTATTATGACTTCCCCGATAGTACAATGTCCACTCACCGAGTGTGACTCTGGCTGGTGCCGCTTCTCTGTTGATCCAGAAGCTGACCCATGATATTATCACATTGAGATAGGTCGGCAGATAGATCTGGAGCAGGTAGTAGCCGATCTCTCTCGTCAGTTCAAACTTCACATCCAGGATTGACCGCCTTTCTAGATAGAGAATTGGGAATATACTTTGCTGCCATTCGTTTTATGGATCAACAATTGGAGCGCGTTGCTATTTTAATGAGAAATAATTATACATAGGAATAATGAAATGGGAAAAACTAAGACATTCTGCCAGATATCAATTTTCAGACACGATTGAGACAAGATTAGGACGTTGTGAGATGTTTCATTTTACACTCCGACCTAAAGGCACTTTGGAGCCACAAAACTGAGCACTTTAATATTAGCTGAATTTCCACCTGAACGATGATTATGGCAAACAGTAACTTGGAATCCATTTGCCGACATAGAATAGAATCCGTACGCAAAACGAGCACGTATTTTTGTTGTTGCAATACCGATAAACCGAATGGGAACAATCCGCAGTTTGGCGATATAGATCGGCCCTAGTCGGGCGGAAGAGAATCCCGGACGCAGGGGGCGCCACTTACCAACATCGCTACCGAGCGTTCTATTTCCTGGCGTGATGTTGCCAAGCTTAAACTGAGCCATGGTTATGCCCTGGTACTTCTTTACCGGCCTCGGTACGTCCAACCATTCGTACACGACGTCGTGGGTCGAGTATCCGACTGGAATAAAGCGACAGTACGGCTCTAACTGGTCGGATACCTAACGAAACGTCCGATAAAAACTGGATGTACTAAAGATTGATGAGCTGGAAAAAGTCTCCGAAATGAAATCGAATCTGTTGGTACTCACAGCTGCCGAAATACAAAGGACATCGCTGACTGTCGAGGGGATATTTCTGTAATTTCATTGGACAAGAAGATTTTATTGTCAGTCTGAAATGATTGACGATAAAACCGCTTAAATATAACGCTGTGTGTTGTTGTCGTTGTTGCTGTTGTCGTTGCGCTTCTGTTGTTGGCATTGTTGTGGTGGCTATTGTTATTATTATAATTTTTGTTGTTGTGGTGGCGGTCGCCGCTACTGCAGCTATCATTATTGTTGTTGTTGTTGTTGTTCTTGTTGGCACGTTTGTTGTTACTGTTGTTTTTGTTGCTCGTGATATTTGTTTTTATTGTTATTGTTGTAGGTTGTTGTTCATTGTAATTGATTTGTTGTCGTTTAATATTATTATTGTTGTTGTTTGTTGTTGCTGCTGCTGTTTTGGTTGTTGCGATTGTTGTCGTCATCGTCGACGTGGTCATCCTCATCATTTCCACATCACAGATGACAGTAGGTCTTACCTTTGAGAGTAGAGTATTTTGCCGGTTGGCGTTATTCTAAACAGCTTATTACTGCTGGTCACCGTGTGCAGATATGACGTCATGCCGTTCAGGAAGAACGTATCCGGTATCCAGAGATGATCGAACATGGTCACGCTCGGCCTCAGCTCGTGGATGTCTCCTATCGGGCTGAAGCTCAGTCTCTCATCCTGCCACGACTGGCGGAAGTAACAGTTAATGGAGAACATCTGCAATGAAGTTGCCAACAATAAATACACTCACCGAGCTGACACAACCGTTGTTACTACCATCTTGTTGTTGTTGTTGTTGTATTTGTGGTGAAAGAAGTGTTGTGCCATCTCTCTTTGTTGATTCAGGGTACTATTCTTTGAATTCGGTTAGTGATAAAGGATTTATTCGCTGGCAATAACCTATTATTCTCGAAATATCAGTTACTCGTTTTATGGTTGCACCAATCACGTAAAAGATTAAAAGGCGTTTGTTGGATTCCGACTGAGAACCCCAAATTATTAGTCCGCCATTTTCATATGCCACCTTTGTTTTCCTTTAGCTATTAAATCTCCCGTAATATGTATATTGTAAAAATATTATTTCTTTATTCTGTAATCTAGGTTATATATATATATATATATATATATATATATATATATATATATGTGTGTGTGTGTGTGTGTGTGTGTGTGTGTGTGTGCATGCGCGTATGTATATGTGTGATATAATATACTATGAATTATGACATACCATGTCTATTTCGGATAAAAATGTTACGCTTCGAATCAAGATGTTAACAGTCACCTTCAGAGGAGGACCTGTAATTCAAGATATATATATATATATATATATATATATATATATATATATATATATATATATATTTGAGAATTAATTAGATGTATTATGTATGTATATATATATATATATATATATATATATATATATATATATATATATATATATATAGAGAGAGAGAGAGAGAGAGAGAGAGAATAAAAGTCACAAATAAACAGGTTATTGGAAACAGATCGATCCATTTACGGGTTACAACTGACATGAACAACTCACAACAGGTATACACCAGTAGCGCACCATCAAAGGTACATCCTAGATACAACTATACCCGGAATGAAATGATGTCGCTACTAATGAAATCAAACCTGCATCACTCACGGAAGCCTCACCGTAGTCATATACATCTGACCAATGTATATGTGATGAGTATATGTGTGATGGGCCGACACTGTTGTCTAATCTACAGTTGTACAGTTTCGTGAAGGAAGTACAAGTCTGACACAAGATCAGGCTGTTGTTTACATGTAGCAAAACGAAAGTCATCAGCCACGACAAAGTCCAATTGTGAGGGCTGCCCAATAAATGCACAATCACCATATGACTTGAGCCGAGAAACTGGCATCTGCAATATTATCTGACTGGGTGACCCGAGTCTTCGGGATAACTTTCTAATGGACACAAAAGGTATTCTGGCGTCATATCATTAATAGATTTATAAGTTATTAATACAATCTTGAAATGGATACGTTGTCTAACAGGTAGCCAATGTAGTTTTTGAAGAATTGGGTTGATATAATCATATTTTCAAGTATTTGTCACTATGCGAGCTACACTATTCTGAATTCGCTGAAGGCGATTAATGTTATAATCAGATATGCCATATAACCAGATATGCCATCTAAAAATGCTTTTAAGCAGTGGATGTTCTTAAGATGGTAGTATCCAGCTCGGCATACTGATGTCACATGTTAATACACGTTACTCCATTGGTCAAAAATAAGCCCTAGATTTTTTACTGACCCGTTAGGGATTTAACACAATATTGTAATGCCAAATATATATTTGTTTTAGTATCATTTTGTCATAGAAACTTTTGAATCATCCTTAGCCGAATATCAGCAATACAATGTTCTAAATTATTCAAAGAAGAGGAGAAATTTAACTCACTGTCAGGATCCAGTGATATATACAGCTGTGCGTCATCAGCATACAAGTGATATTTAACCCCATATCGCTGCGCAATGATTCCAAGAGGACGGGTATACATTGTGAAAACTAGAGGACTAAGAACTGAACCTTGTGATACACCAGATAATAGAAACTGAATGTCAGATAAAATACCATGAACAGACACTCTCTGGAAGCGTTGTTCCGGATAGGATCGAAACCATTTAAGTACTTTACCTGACAGACCAAACGTGTCTTTTAACTTAGAGAAAAGTACATTATGGTCAACTGTATCAAATGCAGCAGACAGGTCCAGAAGAACAGGATCAATTGACATGATAATTTTTCACCTGAACGAAGACTATTTCAGTGCTGTGACCACTTTTATAGGCATACCTTTATTACGGACATATACAATCTTTTACCATCTTCGACATTCTTGGTTGTATATTATCTCTCACTTTAAACGTACAATTCGTCATTAACAATCACCATCCATATAATAACCCAACTTATCACTCAGCGAATCAATGAACACGGGGAACAATAGGAGCCAGTTGATAGTTGGCTTCGAATCGGGAACCTTCCAATTTCAAGCCCACCTTTTTCCCACTGATTCAAACTAGACAGGCGACTGGGTGTAGTAAACCCGATGGGTTGTTACAGTTTAATATCAAACGGTAGTCCATAATAAGATTCGAAACCACCCTCTTTGCTTATGAACGTTTCTGCCTGCTAACACTACCAGTTCAGCTCATTCGAGGCCTCCCCCCGCCCATGACGAAGGTTGCCAGGATGTACGACGTCCTTGGTTCAGCGGCACCATTCATCATCACCTGTAGAAGTGGTTCCTACTAACCTCCAAATCCTGGCCTCAGCTGTTTATTATAATCCTTGACCAAGCTGTTCAGGAGCAACGTGATATCCTGGGCTACTGTCGTCGAGTTGGTCATCTTCGTCGTAAACACGGTGCTGGAAAGAGATAAACAGATAATGAAGATGATGATGTTAACTAGACCAGTCTTAACCACGCCCCTTTTGTGTGTGAGTTTGTCTCTCTCTCTCTCTCTCTCTCTCTCTCTCTCTCTCTCTCTCTCTCTCTCTCTCTCTCTCTCTCTCTGTGTGTGTGTGTGTTGTGTGTGTGTGTGTGTTTATCTATAATAATACTAATTGTTGAGGCTTTGGTATGTTAAATGATGTTTATTTACGTTTAGAAGAGGTGTGATGGAATTTTCTTTATATGGGTTGTTCTTGTTGTTTTTATTCAGTTTTTGTTGTTGCCATAACGGGAATTAGGCAAGTAAGTGAGTGAGTGTGTGTGTGTGTGTGTGTGTGTGTGTGTGAGAGAGAGAGAGACAGACAGAGAGAGAGAGGAGAGAGTGCGTGAGTGAGTGAGTGATTGACTCACTGTCGGGATTGCGTCATGTAATGTCACGGCTTTTTATCTATCTATCTATCTATCTATCTATCTATGCATTTAAGCATATCATCTTTAAATCACATTCTTCACGAATCCCTAAAAGAATGAGAGGGCGATGTATATTATATACAGCGTATGGACATCGTAAGACCAATACAACAGACCAAAAAGCACAAATACAGATAATCACAAATTGTAAATACAACAGCTGGTCTTAATCTGGTAGAGAAACGTTCATTCTGAGATGTGCAATGTCTAGTCAGTCTCCAAAAGGTTAATACAGGCATCGTGGGTAAATACCCGAGAAAGACAGGTGTGAGTCAGATTCGAACCCACAGCCTGTTTGTAACTATTCTGCTCCAGCCACGAGATTATTAGAGTATCCTTGTTCCTGAGAGTAACACACCCAGGTCAGAGATCGGCCGTTATGAGAATTATGTACACGCCTGTGTATGTATCTGCATTTATTTGAGTGAGTGTGTGTGCGTGTGTGTGTGTGTGCGTGTGTGTGTGTGCATGCGTTTGTACGCATTATTTTGTGGCTGCATGTCGAAGACACAACCCCTGTAATATCATAGTGAATGGTTAACCATCAGAAGCGTCTTTTATATAACAGGACACACACACACACACACACACACACACACATATATATATATATATATATATATATATGTCGGTCATACATGTTATGACACGCCGTCAGCTTCGTGATCCATCCGAACATCATTCAGTGTGATACGGTGTAGGTTAAAAGTGACCTCACGCAAAGAATTTGTTTCCGTATGGTGAATAGTAGTACCTCTCCTGTGGGCGATAATACCAGTTATTGGCCGACTCGGAACAATGGGGCGATAAATGAAGCAATTACACATCGAATTTATCCCGACCATGTCGCCTTTGCCGGATACACCGTGGGCCGCTATGGGTCGTCCTTCATAACAGCACAGTGAGTGTCAATGATTATTGCTTGGCTCAGGTAGAGAGATAGATGGTTAGACACTTAGCCAGGACTATTCGGCTTTCAGATAAACCGTCCCATTCTAACTGTTTATTGGTCTGACATTGCAGTTGTTGTGTAAGAGGAATGCGGTATGGGATAGCGTTGCTGGGCAGAGTACAAATAAAATGTGATTTAACTTTGTTTAGCCTGGAGATATTAGTTTCATGAAAATGGTTCCAGTATAATGTGTATGCGTTCCCTTATTTATTCACTTATTTTAGGGTGCTATAAATCTGTAATATGCGCGTTTTAAGACACAAACAAACACACACAAACACACACAGACAAACACACACAAACACACACAAACCCCAAAACACATACATGCATACACAAATGCTTGCACAAACACCCCCATATATATATATATATATATATATATATATATATATATATATATATATATCGTCTTAGATATTATTAGTTCTTATTTATACTATAAGCAAACTTTATAAGACTGATGCTGCCCTCTGGTGCTAAACATTGACATGTTATCATCCGCTGATATACGATATAATAACGATATATGGGGCACCCTGACTGGGGTGTGGTTAGAAACGTCTAGGTTGTGGGTTCGATACCTGTGTTTGTGAGACTTATTTTCATATGTATATGAAGTGTAGCCAGTACCGAGGTTAACTAACTCACTAACACGATCACCAACACCACCAACATCAACAACACCACCAACATCAACACCACCACCAACACCACCAATACCACCACCAATATCAACACCACCAACACCACCACCAACACCACCAATACCACCACCAATATCAACACCACCAACATCAACACCATCAACACCAACATCAACATCATCACCACCAACATCATCATCATCAACACCACCATCACTACCAACACCACCACTAACAACATCACCCACAACCACAACAATACCACCACCAACACCACTACTACCACCACTACCACTACCATCACCCACAACAACAACAATACCACCACCAACACCACTATCACCATTATCACCACCACCACCACTACTACTACCACCACCACCACTACCACTATCATCACCAACGACACCACCACAACCACCACCAACAACAACAACCATTAATAACTATATAATTTATACTCACCAGATAAGTTGCTGCATCATAACATATAACAGTAATACCCCGTAAGCCATCACCTGGCTAACTGTACTCGTAAATAAAATACAGCGCTCTAGGTAAGACTAAAAACTGAAATGTTAATGACAAGACGATGAATGAATATATGATTAAACTCTATACATTAACATCCTAACACACCTGACGGCAACAGATAATATAATGATATGTTAATATATGTATACATAAAAGTTATCTCTGAACTATTATACATCCCTAAGAATGTTTCAACATTAGCTGGTATCTGTCGAATTCGGATTGATTTAACTGAAGAATTATTACGTTGATTTAATCCCGATTAAAAACAATCCGAATGCTCCGATAAAATGTTATGACGTTAACTAAAACGCGAACGTATTCTAGAGGTTTTTGATGGAAGTTGATTAATTTTATTAAACATATATATATATATATATATATATATATATATATATATATATAATATTATTTTAGAATTTAACAAGCAAACACACACACATACACCCCCTCCCCGGACACACACACATTGTATATTTTTCTAAACAAGGTAATCGGTGTACAGTGCTACTTTATTAAAGACGTTTTAGAGGTAACCACGTTATAACTAATAAACGATCTTCAGAACATATTTACTTTAGAAGAGAATCCCCAACAGATCGATGATACTCGATTATCTCAATAACCCACCCCCATCGTATAATAGACTGACAACGGATGATAATACATTGATATGGCTATCTAACAGTTTGTTGGTAAATGATACAAGGTCAAAGACCAGCTAATATGACAGGTGCATCAGTCGATATATACATATATATCTATAACACACACACACACACACACACACCACATATATATATATATAATATATATATATATATATATACACACAAACACACACACAGACACATATACACACACATGTATCAATGCATACTAATACCCTTCGCGAGAGTACCAATGACATGACTTATTTCAACATGTTACATTTCAGTTATCAAAGTTCACTTTCTTTTTAAGTTTCAGATTTTTCCCAATCTTAGTCCGTTTTAATGTTTATCTTATTCGTATATCAGTCGTTTTTATTTACCTGTAATATGTCGACCGAATAATCCCTCACAAATTATTACTGATAACATCGGGTTACCTTCCCTCACTAATCAGTTTATATCCAATTATGGTCCAAAATCTCTTTTCTTCCGGTTCCAACTAATCCAAGATTCCACCAGTTGGCGTCACTGGTAACAGCTTCTAATGTCCGGAAAATCGACCGGAAAGCAATCGGCAAGATCCTTTTAGCCGTTGAAATGGTCGACGCAAATGCGCGCGCGCGTGTGAGTATCTCAGAGAGAAGGAGAGTGTGTGTCTGTTGACTTTGGATCACCGACCGATAGAGGGCGGGGGGGGGGCGAGAGGGGCGCTCATGTAGGATCTCCATCTCCAGGTAGAAATGCCCTGCCAGTTAATGGCCTGGCATTCCTCAACTAGTGCCCACACGGTGACCACACACAATGGTCAATTCTGATGGGTATAGCTCTGGTAGCCCGGGTAGCGGAGGCGCCATCATCGCCCATCATTGCGTCGTCGTGCCATCTGACGGACGATATGCACGACGTCGTTCTCCTGGCGCCCCCTCGTGGTTGGAAGTCGACTCCGATGACAAACGACGTTTTACCGGATCCCGAGATATAAGCGTCGTGGTCGTGGCCAATTTTAGTTATAAATAGCGGAATAAGACAAAGGCAAAAGACGAAGGGATCCCCCTTAAACAGACAAGATCAGATAGATATTTAAAATATAAATGACAGGTGAAGGAACGGGTGGGTGGGCGTATGCGATTATGGGTGTGTGTGATTATGGATATATATATATATATATATATATATATATATATATATATATATATATATATATATATATATATACCAATTGTTTAACAACTATCCTACAGCATCGTGCGCATGTGTGTATGTGTGCGCGTGCGTGTGTACATGCCTCTATGTGTGTGTATGTGGGAGGGGGTATTGCTTAAGGTTCCCAGCGCAGATTGCTCAGCCCGATGAAACACCAAATATTACATGGAGTTGGCTTACGAAATAAAGGAAATCGAACAAAAGTCGGAGAAATCTGTCAGAAATACCGTCGGTTATCTCATCTTTGACCGGTCTATGATGGCCGGATCCCGACTGATGTCATCCGGATGATTGATCGATTAATTCTGTGTTACTCGTTCAGTAACACCAAGTAACAGTCTCCGCATCTGTTTATCTAAGCGCCCTAGTCGAAGTTTGATTCAGGCGATATATCGGTGTTGGCTCGTCATTAGACCATAATTCGGCCGTTGGCCGAGTGTCCTGGAGTGGTTGATGACGAGAGAGTGACCTATCGGTGGAGTGCTCCGGAGCACTCCCCATCTAGAACACTCCGCACAAGGATCGGGACTCTAACAAACACCCGGCTCCGACCACAGTTCGTGATGGAATCAGCGCAGTTGGCTGTTTTTGTGTCACCTCCTAATGCGAACAATCTCTTCTAATAGCAAACATCCCTTCCCCGCTCCCCCCCCCCCCGGCGGACGACGGATGATGGGAGTGTGGTTGGTCTGTACTTATATTGTCATTGTCCAACCTCTCATGGCAAGAACGCCTTTAAGAGGAAGAAAACGAGTAGTTTCGATGACGATTTGCCACAACCACATCAACGTTCGTCCCTGTGCCGATTGGGTGTTTGTAAGATTCCACTCGGTGCAATGCACAGCGGCCAATCCTTCGCTGGATGGCGCTGGATGGCGCTGGATGAGGCCAATCTCGTACTTCCTGGATTCGTTTAGTTTTCGTGCACCATCTATGGCCACCAACTGGGAAGGCGTGACATATGAATTAATGATACTATTGATTAGGTAAACAAACGTCTAACTTGCTCTCTAAAGACGATCTACGTCGACGGCGTTAGCTCGTTAAATAAATATATCTCGTCGTCCGATTTACCGTCGGTCAGGCGGAAGTGACGTCGTCGTCGCCGCGTTCGGTCTGGAACGATGACGTCAGATCGTTCGTCGGTCGGAGTGACATACGTGCCCTGCTTCAGTAGCTCTGTTTGGCTTTTGTAAACGAAAGAAGTTGACAGTTAATGAAAGGATGAAGATATCTCTGAACAGAAGTCATGTTCGTCCTATACGGAAATATATAATTATTATTATTAACAGTAGTATCATCATCATCATCATCATCCTCATCATCATAATTATTATTATTATTATTATTATTATTATTACAGTAATCATCATCATCAGCAGCAGCAGCATCATTATCATCATCATCATCATCATCATCATTATGACAATTAAATTATTTATGGGACGCGTGTTTCAAATTTAAAATGTCTTCTGCAAACATTTACTTCCAGTAATATATTAATCCCAAACATTATTGACGGAACATAAACAATTGTGACTGTGGCTCTTTGTCAGTTGAGAGGAGAAACATTATCTCAAAACAGTTTTTATATATATATATATATATATATATATATATATATATATATATATATATATATAGTTATATATATGTGTCTCACCCTCCCTCCCTCACTCCCTCCCCCTCTCTCTCTATCTGTCTGTCTGTCTCTGTATGTGTGTGAGTGTGTGTGTCACAAATGAGATACCCTATACGTCTTCTTGGAGCTAAACTCAATTAAATGCAGTTACGTGGTAGGTTGGCGGTATTTGATGGTCTTCCTTAACTAACTGATGAATCATCCAGACGTAATAATGATGCGTAGATCGATCTATTTTAGAAATATAGGTTTTTCATGGGTTTCCTTGGTACTTTAAGGTTAAACTCCACCCGAAATATGTCTGAACAGTGTTACATCGTTCCCTTCGCCTCATTACCTTGAGGCTGCTCGGTCCAGTTAAGCTACTGTGTGCAACACACACACACACGCGCGCGCGCGCACGCACACACAACACACGCACGCACACATGATGTATATAAATGCATAAAAATGCTATAGCCTTTGAACTGTTATCTCGGGAGATAGTCAAATAACATCGACATTTACTTATCATAGACAAATAGACTTATATAAGTAATAACAATGTCGGCTTCTCATGAGACTAGACGTCTAAAAACATAAACACGAACTAGACGTCTAAAATGCTCCTTTAGATAGTATACCTATCTGGATCAACGATACTAATGTCTCTCTCCCCCCCCCCTCTCTCTCTCTCTCTCTCTCTCTCTCTGTCCGTGTGTCCGTGTGTGTGTGTGTGCGTGTGTCAGCGATTATTCCCTGAAGGCGATACATCAATGAAGAACGATGCGTCCAGGTCGGATAACGAAGGCGATGATTTCGACCAGATACGATACTGAGCCGATATAACGTCTAAAAACAAAGAGAACACATTAATATGTGACAGAGCCGTGATGAAGGCAGATGATATATTATTTCGACGATGGTCCTTATGGGACACGAGTCCAGTCGTAGCTGGCTTCGAATTATCATCACCGAATGGAGGCCTTCGAAAAGCGGATATCGTCGGAGTCATCACGCACGGCCGAGGTAACGGACGTAAATAGTAACACACGTGTATAGTTAACACATCGGAGTACACTAGGGGGCCGATCATCCCAGCATTTCCATTCAGTCATGATATCTGTTATAATAAACTTAATTGCTTTTGCCTCCCCCATCTCACACACGCACAGGCCCACGCACACACACACACGCGCGCACACCCCCCCCCCCACACACACACTGGAATGGTGTGTCTATGTAGAGCGTAACAAAGCTAACAAGCCGGAAGTCGCCGGTAGGCATACCGACCTTGACCCTTCCATCCATTAATTGAATACGGCGTCCAATTCACCACCAAGAACCAGCTCGGTCACGTGACCGCAAAAAGTCATCTCCGTCTGCCGCCAGTCGGCAGCACCGACAGAGAGAGAGGGGGAGGGAGATATGACGTATCGATGACTCGGCTTGCTTTGGTCACAAATGTATCACATACAGACATCTACTTAAACGATTATTACTCTAATGTGGATTGTATAACTATGTATGACATTTTCGTCCAGTTTTCAGATTTAGAGTATCATATAGATTGATCGTATTAGCCATATACATCAAAGTCTAATATCAGTAATTTTCTTTAAACCATAAATATTAACCCATCGTAAATGTAAACTTGTCTGTGTGTGTGAGAAATGTAATAATATACAAAATTTGCATAGTACCTTATATAGTTTGTAAGAAGATTAATTTAAGGAGGTTGATATTGGAGATGTAGTAGATAAACATTTGTGTATAAATCCATTTTTTAAGCATACATATAGTTAATTCAGATTATATCAGCTGAAATAATAAAGGTTTTCTTCAAGTTATCAGGTGTCTTACAGTTCCTGATGGTCAGTGGGAGTTTGTTCTACGGGATCACTGAAGCCTCTCTGAAACCCCAATTACCGTATGTCACGCCTAGCGTTTTTGGTAAAGTTCGGAGTAATTCAGACTCAGATGTCAGAGACCTTGTTGGTTGATACGCTTGACAAGTTCCTCCCAAGTACAAAGGGGCAATCCCATGAAGTGCTTTGTACGCACACACCAGGATCTTGTACTACGACCTTTATATGAATAGAAGTCAATGGAAGGTGTCCAAGATCGTGGTTATATGGCCTCGTTTATAGTACGGGTGACCAGTCGGGCTATTGAAGTTTGTATCCTTTGTAGACGTATCATCAGTGTGTTTAGCAGGCCATATAGGAGAGCGTCAGTTAGTTTGTCTTGTTGGATAACTTGCTATGCTCTCTGAGTACATTTAAATATATCTCCATGAGATTAACATCTGACGATGATTTTGAGTTCGTAGTTGATGCCACAGATCTGCCTGTTGGCGGCACGTGCCGTTTATTGAATCTTTGTCTAGAATATCGACGTTAATATTGACAAGGAGGTTTGAACTGTCTTGTTTCAATTCACCAAACCTGAAAACATTACGTTCAAGATCTTCATCAGCTTAAATTATGATAAGTTCACAAGTGTCTCTTCTAAAGTCACACGTTTCCACAATATGTCGACGTAAGACAGTGTTCAACAATTTGAACTCCTACTATCGACGCTGTCAACAGAGCATGTTCACATTTACCTCAAAGAAGGACCACACATCTCCCACATTGTTTACAGCAGACGCACAATCTCAGTCAAATTTGTTGATCCTTTCCTTCCTAAATTATACAGCGTCGTTCTTCTTCGAGGCAATAAGTGTGACAAACTGTTCTGAACAATTCCACGGTTTTTGGTCGAAGTCTTTGTTCATGAAACAAATCATGATGCACAGAACATTGCCCTGTAACGACATAGTGTGGTGTAGTTGTATTCAGCATGACCTTGGCACACAACTTGTCTTTTCTAACCACGCTTTTTAATTTTCAAAACACCGATGATGGATCAGGTTGGTGAGGTTTACGGTACTTCCACTCGCTATCGGTAATGTTGAAAAGGTTATACATTTGTTGATTTAGAGTCACACACTGAACCATTAAAGAACCCATTCCTTTATGTTTTGAGTCGTCACCATGATACATTATCGCAGCACCATCTGAACTCATGAAGTTGTCAGTAATGTATTTCAGCGTGGAGGCTCTGAGTTGCATCAACATTATTGTTCACCGTGAAGTTCCCTCTGTCGTCTAAAAATCTTCTTGTCTATTGTTATAACAGGAAAATGTCCGGTTCTTTGTCTGGTAGTTTGAGTTAATGAGTTTGTCGACAACAGTGTAAAACTATGACTTGGTCAGTTTGATAGATTCCCTTAAGTCTCGGAACTGTTCTGTCATTACGTTAGATGTTTCTTCTCTGATATCAGAGCCACATCACATCGTAAAGGGTCGCGAGTAACATACGCCGTCTGTTGTTCTTTTGATATAAGCTTGTTTTGTGTCATCTTCACTTATTGTACTGTCACCTTGTATTACTTCAGAAGTTACTTGTTCACAATTATTGCTTCAGATCAGTGCAATATCAAATACTTCTACTGTTCAGGTCTGATAATATTATTTTAGCTCCAGATTGTTCACCGATACCTTTCATCATTTGTGCATCTTCTTTCAATATGCCGAACATCCCCTATTTGACTAGTTCTTTTTGTATAGTCACATTCGTGATCTCTTTAATATATTTGATTTTCCATCAAATGTAAGATTATGCTCAATTGAATATCATAATTAGAAACTCGAACGATAATAAGCAATATGTATATATATATATATATATATATATATATATATATATATATATATATATATATATATTAGCTAATACGTTCTCACATTACAATCACTCAGTTTGCTTTTTAAATATTAGAGATTTATAGTCAGATAATTCGACTATATCAAATATCGCTGGAAAGTCTAAACCTATGATTTTCAATTACCACAGAATGTGGATTGTAATTTTAAGGCTAAGTGTTAAATATGTAGATGTTTTGCGTGTGTATTCTGAAGGATGAGCTGGATAAGTTTGTTTTAGCCTATGTTGGGAAGTATCCTACTGTTCCCAACCTTTGTATATATCACTACAATCTACTCCAGTGGAGAGACCTTTCAGCACAGATGGGAAGATCTTTGTCCTGGATATATATTTTCTAAGAGATGACACTTTTAGGAATCTTAAGTTCTATAGGTGTAATGAAAATTATGAATTTGGCATGACATGTGATAACACAACACGTATGGTGTTATTTATTGGTATCTGATGTTACTATTGTTATGTAATGATGTGTGTGGTGATGTATGACGGTGTATCTGATGATATATGTCTGATACTATCTGATGATATATATGATGTTATGTGACTAATGGATGATAATATATGTTATGTTATGTGATGATATTTGATGGTATATCTTATCATATATGTCTTATGATATGTGATGATATATATGAGTTAATGTGATAATGGTTGATAATATATGTTATGTTATGTGGTAATATATGATGGTGTAAGAGGTAATATATGTGAAGGTTTACAAGCTGTATTTCAAAATGTGTACATCAAAGGAAATAATAGGAACAAAACACCGTTTTCATTATATTTGAAAAATATTTGAATTTGTAATTGAAAAATCTTTAAAGGTATTTGTTTTTGTATTTATATATATTTACGTTTTAATATATTTTTATTTCACTAAATGAAAACTATTTGTATTTAACCAATTTTCAACGTATTTAACCCCATATCTATCGACGAGAGCGTTTGTCATTAGTTTAGCAGCTTCTTGTAGTACTGTCAGTTCTTTACCTGCTCGGTCAGGTCACAAAAGATAAAACACAGAATATATATTAAAATATAATGTATTTTTCTGCAGGAAATTTCCAGTTGGAATTTAGCATTGTTCAGTATAGTAAGTATTATATATTGTTTTCTGATTCCTCGATCTGATTATGATGTTTGTTGACGATAATGGCTCAGGAAGTTTCGTCGGTATAGTCGCCATTTTCTGGTGGAATTGATCTTAATAAGTACTCCAGCTGGAGTTTAATCGAATTATCCGAATTAAAAATGATTCAGAAAGACATTTTATACAAAAGATGTCATAAATACTACAATATCATCAGTAAAGCACATAAAAAGCAAAAACTTAAATTATACCGCAAATCTGTGAAAATGGCCATGAATCTGCAAATAGAAGTTAGTCATCAAATATATCAAGCAAGTCAATGAAATTGTTTTTATAACATACCATGATTTGTAGGTTTGTTTTATTGTAATATTTTTCACTTTTCTCCTCCTCGTGTTCTAAGCATCGTGATCAGTTTTGAATGATAATAACTATTGAACAAATGTATTCTAAATTCATATAAACCAGAAACCATCAAATAAAAAACCAAAGATTATTAATTATATCGAGCAGTTCGTCTAATTGAACGACCGGTGGCTACTAGAATTAGATAATAACTTTATGGCTACACTTTGAAAAGAATTAGAGGAGAAGACGAGAGAAGATAAAAATAGTTATGTTTGTTAGCTGGTAAATTATCTGGGACAACATTTCTTGATCGTAATAGGTCATGGGGAAGGGGTCACAATACGCAGTTGTTATTACATGGTATTATATGAGACGATGTTAGAGAGACCGTAGAATATAGCCGCATTATCCACAAGGTGGCGTTATATTCTCACATATACAATTCGTGTTCTCCTTCAGGTCATTACCATGTTACCTCTATCATTAATAATTATATTGGTGACTGATGCTAGTGTACTTAGAGAACTTAGTATAATGCCGTCATCTCATAGTTATTTCTCTCTATGGGTTAATTATCAATATATATATATATATATATATATATATATATATATATATATATATATATATATATATATATATATATATATATATGTACAGTAACACCTGTCTTAATACACCAATTTTCGGACCACCTTAGATGGTATTTAAAGAGAGGTGGCCTTTTGAGGCAGGATCTGATCTCGTTGAGATATTTACATACATTTTGAATCTGTATTGTGGTTAAGGTATTTAAACTACGAATTATTTAAAATCACATCCATCCATCGTCAATCCACTCATTGTATTTTGTACGTTTAGTGTTTGTCCAATTAAAGAAAGTTTCGTTGGTAGAAGATTAATGTTAATGTTCTTAAATCGCCGGAGATTCGCAGCTTTGCCAATAACGAGGGATATTTAATCATTTCCGGCCGTGTTGCGTAACAAACTCATAGTTATGCACTCCTTGGAACGTTCGCCATCTTTGTATGTGTCAGATTTCACTGCTAATGTACGATCCGGATAGATGAGAGAGAAAAGGATTGTTTCGTAGAGGTAATATATGTCACGTGGATCCATACCGGAGATTGGGATGGTTCTCCTTCTCCATAGGATTTTGCTGCCGCCGCTTGCGACGAAACAACTCCCATGTCCAGGTGTTCATTTCTTTATTCGTTGATCGGACAGCGACACCTTTACGGATATCACTGATCTCCCCATTCTCATATGAATCAAGGAATTAATTTTTTCTCTTCAAAGCCACTTGCACTTGTGCTTTACCAAACTGTTCGGTCAAATCCAGGAAACTATGACCAGGTGAATGTTGTAGTTTTATAAGTTCAACGTTTTCTTTCAATGACAATATTTTCCTCACAGGTTTCGCCTTATTATAAACACGCCAAGATATTGTTTGCATGGAATGATTATTAATATTAATATTATACACATTTTACCCGTAGTAATATATATTTATTAAAAATGTTTTAGCAGAAAAATATTATTTATAGGTTATAGTCATGACCAGTACACTATAATAATGTAACTGGTACAGTACTATTCTGCATATTTCCACGTCAGAGTTCGATTCCGATTTATACCTGTGTTTGTGGGATATTTCACCGAGCATTGCAAACCCTGAATATATGCTGTAAAGCCAGTCATCAAGCCATTAGGTCCGTCTGACTTACAAACCAATAAATCCTGACCGCATAAATATGGCGACTTGTAGAGAGATGAAGGAATAAGGCGTTCGTTTACCTTTATGATTTGATAAATATTTCAGGATCGTCGTTATCATTATCCGGATATTGAATGTCGGAGATGATAAACTTAACTGGGTCTTGTGGCCGAAAAGAGGATATGGGTCTAGGGAGAGAGAGAAAGGGGGTGGGGGAGAGAACGGGAAGAGAGGTG
The DNA here is from genome assembly GCA_025642065.1 of Paralvinella palmiformis. Taxonomy (NCBI): domain Eukaryota; kingdom Metazoa; phylum Annelida; class Polychaeta; order Terebellida; family Alvinellidae; genus Paralvinella; species Paralvinella palmiformis. The sequence goes on from JAODUP010000002.1 coordinate 1,156,456, forward strand.
AAGAGGAAGAAAGGGGAAGAGAAAGGGGGATGGAGCATGAATAGAAAAAAAACACACACACAGACACACACATACACACACACAGAGAGAGAGAGAGAGAGAGAGAGAGAGAGAGAGAGTACCCTATCAATTGCTGCTGCTGAAGATCCAGGAAGTGTATACCCAGTTGCTGTACATGTAATATTTGCTATTTTCTCCTAATAGACTAAATACTTAGACCAGACAACGTAATTATTCCGAAGTTTACAAGAATGTTCCTAGCCTGTAACAAGAAAATTGGTTATACGGCGAATGGACATAAAGAAATACAAGTATAAAGGATGTTTTAAATATCAACTACGCCCCGGACATATTATCCAGAGACTAAGATGGCTACCATCACAAAGACACTTATTGTTGCTCTAAGTTCTCAAAATACCGAAGTCCTTCAAAAATTCTATTTTTAGCCAAATGTCCATCAGTTTTTAAGTCTCTCGTATCCTTTTTACACGCATAACACTTTTCGAATTATCTCCCTCTTCACGATCTCTGACGTCACGCCACTTATCCGGATATGCGACACACACGCGCGCGCGCGCACACACACGCACACACGCACACACACGCAGACACACGTAAAATAAAACAAGGATACAATATACAATAAAGCCTTTGATATTGATTTTGATGAGACAATAGAAGTTCCGAAGAAGCCATTTATCTCATTATGACAATGAATAGCAAATATTAAACTAGAATATGTGTTGATATATTGAATTATTAATATCTATTTAACGAAGTATCTCAAATACATAGTTTCACATTTAGTGCAGATTTATGTTCTCGTTTTAAGATTACTTTTTATGAGTGCCGTACTCTAAATATGACGAACGATAATGAGGTAATAAGGTAATGAGCCGACGTGAAAGATGAAACATTCTTCAGCCAGAGCCCGGATAAGATTTGAACCTATGTTCTAGAGGTACGTGGCTAGCCGCACTACTAGTTTTGCCTTCGTGTCTCCCTACTGTATAATAATGGAATGGTTAGGGTTGTAGTGGTAGAGTCGTAAACAAAAAAAAACACACAATATTCTCGTTTCGATTTCACCGGCCAGCTGGTGATCCGTCACGTGATCTTTGATTTAATCACTATTAATGAGGATATATTTTGGAGGAGATTGATGTTTAGGAATTATTTATATAAACCATATTTGGTCACTAGAATTAGTATCTATTTCCGAGTGTTGACTATGAGATGAGATCGTATAAATCCAGACACGGGGTGGAGGGGGTGACAGATAAGAGGCTTAGGATCTTTAGCTACATTCAGTGACAACGTGTGTAAACATCTGAAACAATAACAATTTTTAGTAACTAAAACAATTATATGCAATAATAATAATAATAATAATAATATCAAATTAATAACGAGTTTATTATACCGGAAGCCACTCAAAGGCGTTGTGTTAGTTTTATTTCGCTAGAGGTCGTTTATCAGCGTTCCTTTTTCTGAATACGGATTTTAATTTCGGGTATTACGTCATTTGTCTCATATGTATTCATACGCCGACGCTTTTAAGGGCAGCTGTTATTACTGTGATTAAGCTTTAATCCAACCACTAGCCGATAGCCGGACTACTTTTAGACGGCTTTGTAGGCGTTGCTATAAAGAGAGTCGTCGTTGGTTACCCAGAATACTCTGGACGGGTTACACGAGTTGGTGTTGTTAAGCGTCCATTTGCCAAGAAAATGGTGCCGTGCCATTAACTCAGAATATATACAAGATAACAAATGCCATCGGACAGAGTACTTCATTCCAGTTCTCATCACTTCGATCGAAGTCAATTTACTCCTCCGTTACCTGTAACATGGTTTCTGTCACCTGTCGGACGGACTCCGCGACCGCTTAATGCGGGAAGAAGCGAGCACATAATTGCTCAATTCATTCAGGAAACAGACTTTTCCGGTCGTCTGTCGCTGTATTCCCCGGGAGTCTTCAGACAAGCTGCCAGGGGATGTCATGAAATATTTATATCTTAGCCTCGTCTCTGATGATGACTTTCAGCATTGATACATTAGTGCCGACGACTGCAGTTCTCGATCGGCTGTCACACTGAATGACGGCCATAAAGCCAACAAATCTGCGCCATTTCGGTTAATCCGCATAGATTTGCGATAACTTGTTATCTTTCTTTGATCGTTTTGTATTGATCCGGACAGGAAAGGGTAGAGAGAGAGAGAGAGAGAGAGAGAGAGAGAGAGAGAGAGAGAGAGATAGAGAGGGTGGAGGGTGTACAGATTATAATAGATTGGATATAATTATAGCTGATGCATATATGCATATATGTAGCTTCTACTGACATATGGTGAAGATTACAGAAGATTAGCATTTAGATGACAAGATGATACACGGAAGATATATTTAACAACATCTTTTTCTGTCCCCCACCCTCTCTCTTTCTACATACACGCGCGCACGCCCACACGCACACACACACATATACACATGTGAGTGTGTATGTGCTTGCGTGCCTGCCTTCCTGCCTCCATGCCTGCCTGCCTGCCTGCCTGCCTGTGTATGGCGGTTGTCCTTGACCCGAACTTTTCATCTACTCCATCTGTCGCTCCATCCACGACCAGCGGTCATCCAGCACGAGCAGGCCCTCACCTCCCTCCCCCCCCCACCATCTCGACCGGAGGGTGGGGTGGTCCCACTTACACTGATATTGTTAAGTTTGACCGGCTCACAAAACATTATTCGGCATGTCACATCCCCTTCTATGGCCATACATCAGAAGTGAGGCGTTGGTCTTCAACAAATGTTGGTCATGATCAGTGGATGGCAAACTTCGGGGGGTTAGAGCCCCGTCCTTTGTTAACATGTGGACAGTGATTAATGTCCCCAGAATGGCAAAGGTGATCCCGATCGCTCGACAGCGCAATAACGCCGACAGAAACATTACGGAAGTGGGATCATCAGGAGAACGGACCCGTAATCCTAGTCTGGCAATACGCTAGAGGTAGGTCGTAACCCGGAGAAGGTTAAATGTCGATTGGTGCCTAACCTTGAGTGACAAACGGGACAGAGGACAAGATCGGTAAACACGGCGAGTCAGGCTAATCACAACAATGGCGTACGTTAGTTAATGGAAATAAACACAGCCACGTGCTTGACCTACTAATGAACACAGCAGCGTCATACTGCCAGAGCGGCCGACCCACGGGACGGGTAATCCTGTTATCAGGGCATGAATCCCGCAATTTAAAGTAGAAAACAATATTTTCAGAGTGAAAATAAAATGTTGTCACTTAACGCCCACTTATGTACACGTGATTGACTAAAAGGGATCCTAACATTCTCTGCGGGAAAAACACCCTTTAAAATAGGTCAACTGGGGTTATGAACCTAGCCCTATAAATCTGTATTCGCCATCTACAAGCCGTTCCACCCCCCCCACCCGTAGATTACTTCTGAAATGGAATTGCTGGATCTGATACTCCCGTTATATATTTTATATATATATATATATATATATATATATATATATATATATTGCAAACTCTTAACTTTTCTACAACCCTATAATAGATCTTGATATAAAATTAGTGTGATGGCATAAAACAGTTTGCTCGATTAATCATAGTTATATATAAGTATATTGGTTTAGTCATGACTGTCTGACATTGTGTCTCCATGATCTGACTAGTAGCGCGGTTGGTCACAAATCTCAACCATCTGAGTTTAAATCAAACACTCTATTCTAAGCTAAGTAATAAAATCATTAAAAGCGGCCTTTCTGGTACGATATTTTATATATTCCGTTATAATGGGATCAGAACAAAAGACGTCGAACGTATATAAAACAGAACTACACTGAACTTTGGCCTTTTGTAGCTATTTTGACGTATTTTCATGTCTATTCCGTAACCAATCCGTAGCCACGTTACCAATCTGTTTGTCTTTAGGAAGGAATCTCGGCTCCGAACGGTTCGTACCCTAGCCCACCCGTCTCTGGAACCGAGGACGGGTCATTAATAAAAACAACAAAGTGTGACCCAGATGGGCACGGAACCAAATACTTGATATCCTGTATAATGGGGAGCAGCTCATATTTGATTACAATGATGACCTTGGCTTTGTCGGAAGCTATAAGCCGGGATGTCCGCCTCTGACAGATCAATATTATCTCCCGGCAATGGTTTGCCGCCAATAAACTAATAACGTTTAGTCAACAAATGTTGTCTATCTGTCTCGACTTAACCTCCCCCTGTTTACTATCACAATATTCCGGGGGATGATGTGCAAAATGGGATTAATTTGGAATGAATTTTGTCTGAATTGACGACACAGTTTTCGCTCCACCCCCCCCCCCTCATAATTTCATCTCACATGCTAAGGTATCAGACGGATAGACGGACGGACAGATTTACGGAATACTGCACAAAGACACACGCACGCACGCGCACACATAATTTTCAGTTTCACTTGTTTTAAAATAATATTTTTTAAAGATATATATTTAATAATATATTTGTTTAATTTATTGCACATTACTAATCCCTAAAAACAATTTGCATAAAGGTGTTATTTATCTTCTACGTGATGTTGTCAACTACATCAATTATGTGTTGATGTGGCTGTTGGAGGGTGAGTTTAGAACTTTCTCGTACAGCACAATCTCTCACTTAACATAGCAAGATGTGCACAGACTACGTCCCAAATATTTGAGAACTTAAATTTCATTACAACATCAAATAGTTCCAGCGATCTCAGGCGATCAATGTTTATTGTGATAACAACTAAATATTGATAAAAAGAGATCCGGTTAAAGAAAGTATTTAGATATATTGTCGTCGGGAGTTTAAAAATGATAACATAGTTCAAACATTAGGGAAGCTATGACACGCTATTACGGTCTGCTTCAGCGCAGATGTCAGTCTTTTAATAGCAATTAAGCTAAACAGTTTTAATAGTAGTCGCCTCATGACACCTGTCCGTTGTAAACACTGATCTTTGAAGACAGAAGACAGTGACAGTTGGGTTATATAGTTTATATAGCTTTGAAGAAAGATACAGAAATTGAAAAATAGCTATAAATAAGGCTGCTTGGATAATTAATCTAAACATTCTCACTACTGCCGTGATCTGACTTGGGTGTTCTACTCCCAAACTCCACGGCTGTAGGTGATTCGCTTTTTGTTTTTACTTGGCGGCTTAGGGACTGGTGAGACATTGCACATGTCTCAGCAAGAAAAGTGTTCCAACCGAAGCCACACCTCCTGTTGGGGCATAGGTCTCTGGATCACTGAGACATACAGGCCCCCTCACCACGTCAATGAATGAACATTGAGTGGGTAGTCAGATATTATTATAATTATTATTATTATTATAGCCAAAATGCCTATTTACCAAATTATTACTAATAATTGGTTCCAAAATGAATAAACCACTCACACCGAAGAACCATAAATGGTTCCTTGATACTAATCTATCTTCATTTCGTATCATCAACAAACTCTTCTCGGCCAATATTCAGTTAAATTAGTTCGGTTTGTTGTCATGGTAACCTAGTAATATCAAGTACATACAAGACTGAGTAATTTACTGTTAGAGAAAAACTGTTAAACATTACCATCGTGAAAAGTTACGTATTGATGTGATTATTATTATTATTATTATTATTATTATTATTATTATTATTATTATTATTATCAGTAGTAGTATTAAATTGGCATATACAAATATATAGCCTATAGAACTATATTAATAAAGAACCTTGTGTTTCAATGTTTAGTTACAGCAATATTGTCTTTTGTCTTTTATCAGTCAGTCAGAATAATTTTTTTTAGAAATTAATAGTAGCATATATATATATATATATATATATATATATATATATTATATATACCGGTGCTCTGATGCGTAAACTAGTTTGAAGGAATCAAAATAAGAGATCTCTTGTAATAAACTTGAGGTATATAGTGTCTTTTGATGTTCAGGACAAGGATAATTAAAGATAAATGTATTAATATAATATGCATAATATATATATATATATATATATATATATATATATATATATATATATATATATATATATACATTGATTGAATTATTGATTTATTGATTGATTGATTTATTGATAAACAGATGGATAAAGCATAAATAATTCTTCAGACAGGCAATATATTTTCGAGTGAATTAATTATTATTAGATTATTTTAGTATCATTATGTTTTATTTCTAATAGATCACACACGTTAAGATCAATCATAGCGTATCCATCTCGTTTTACTTACCTGTTGTCTCATCTATCGTCAGGTAAATGTATCACACAGTTTATAATAAAAGAGAAACTTATGTGATTTATCAGTAATAATTCGGTGTTATAGTAATAATGATATTTATTATATAACATTATTAAGTTCAGGAAGATAATTTATGTTAAACAAATCCTTTAATCCGTGTTAGACACAGTTTTTTCTGAAGATTCTAAAAACATTTAGAATTACCACAGAATAACGCTAACTGTTTGAGTTAAATAGTAACTGACAATTCATAACGGACCCATACAAGTCTATATAGATGATGATGATTGATGTTTTACGGCCACTTTTGTGCACAAGGTAGACTAAATGGGCCGAGCGACCTCCAAAGGTAATGAGACGAAGTGAAAGACGAAACAACCTTCAGATATGCCCAAGCCGGGATTCGAACACGGGTGGGAGTGACTGTGGTCCAACACGCTACTGCTAGACCAAGGAGGCGCCCCACAAGTCTAAATAGAACCGATTAGGTATTTACGGCTAGTAACGTGATATATATATTATATATATATATATATATATATATATATATATATATAAATTTTATATGTAGTTTACCGGGCTTTTCACACACTATTGTCTATTATATGTCGTCTCCTTCAGTGACGCGTAACATATTCTTCTAGAATCACGTGATATACGCCACCATAAAAAGTTTGTTTGGGTAAATAATTTAGAATATTGACTAAAACTTTTGAAGCTGATTTTCTCCAACCTTACACGCCAAATCCAAGTTCTAAGTTGCTCAAGTTCTATCTACTTCGTGCTCTATCGATCCGAAGTTTGATCCATCTCAAGCTCTATCCATACCAAACTCTCTCTCTCTCTCGCTATCCTAAGCTATATCTATCCCAAGCTCTATCTGCCCCAAATTCTATCTGCCTCAGGCTCTATCTGCCTCAGGCTCTATCTACCTCAGGCTTTATCTACCACGAACTCTATCCATGTTGCGGTGACCGATTTCCATGGCACAAGACAAGAAATACTTCTTAGATTAAAAGATAAAGATATTTTGTTTATTGTCCAGTCATTCCATATCATATCAAAGCATCAGTCAATTACAATGTTGATTTTTTATTTTGTTTCTCCAGATTAATCACGGCTAAAAGTAAATATTTCAAATTATATGTTGACTAGACAACCATTTGTTGGAATTTCAACAGTTTCATTTTTGAATGATTTCGGTGAAAATGGCGGAGACGGTGATGTTTAAATCCACTCACTTTGCCAGATAATTAGTTAATCATTGTGAAATCATCTTTTTGTGGAAAGGACATTTAAACAGGATTACATTTGGGCTTCATTCATTCTGGCAGTTTGATAATGATGTTGGTGTTGGTGATCACGAGGTCTTGAAATAATTATCCATGAAATAGACGAATCTCCAGATGTTTTTTGTTGTTTGTTTTTTGTTGTTATTTTTTATCATATTATCATAAATGATTTCATAATCGTTTAATTCGGTTGGGTTGAGTTGTTTCGACGTATAGCCGACGGGTGTATGCTTATGTGTGAATGGGATTCGAGCCAATAACCTGGAGTACTGACAGAGATTATCAACACTTAAACATCCCTAAAATCCTATACCTCCATAATTGTATACGTGAACAAATTTACACATACACGACATTGAACACATATAAACCTAAACACACATAAACCTACTCATACACAAAGTTATATATATATATATATATATATATATATATATATATATATATATATATATATATATATATATATATATATATCTACGTGACAAATGTGCCACGCCTACAGGTATAATTTGTTTAATTAATACCATGATGTTGACTTGATTTATCTCTTCATCTGTCATTAACTTCATCAGTGAATCACTCGGGTAGATATTTTTAAGCCGGAACTTTATTTTTATCTTCTACTAATCTCGACCTAACGTTGTTTATCTCTGACGAACGACCATGATGAAGACGACACTGATATTAAATATAAACACATCATTAACGTTACAAAAGAAGACTCTTCATTGTCATTTCAGGAAGGTAAACTCACGAACAGACTTTGTTATATTATCTGACGTGAAGGATTTCTATCAATATGGATCTCAGTTTTTAGGTTTGTTGTCGTCAAATAATATTTTTTTAGGATTTCGATGTAAGAAGAAAACCTCCCATCAAAATGAGACTAAAAATGTGACTGGATGAGGATAAATAACTTGTTGAGGATAAATAAGGTGTTTTATATAAATAACATGTTGAGGATAAATGAAGTGTTCAATATAAATAACGTGGTGAGAGTAAATAAAGTGTTAATGAAAAAGAAAGTGATGAGGATAAATAATCTGTTGAGGATTAAAACAAACATGTTGATTATAAATAACGTATTGAGGATAAATAACTGGTTGAGGATAAATAAGGTGTTAATAAAATACAACATATTGAGGACAATTAATGTGTTGAGGATAGTTATGCTTGTGGTGTTGACATCCTGATGTTACTTAAAAAAAAAAAAAAAACAATATCAATAACAAATATTAGTAATATTATTAGTATATTGTTTTAACAATACAAATACTACTCATATCATTACTACTACTACTACTACTACTACTACTGCAAATAGTAGTAGTAATAGTAGTAGTAGTAATAATAGCAGTAGTAGTAGTTGTAATAATAATAATAATAATAATAATAATAATGCCCTTGCTAATACTATTATTACTATGTTTTTATGACAAAGAAGATGTTGACCATGACACTGATAATGACCACGATCGTGATTAGAATAAAGCAGATGATACAAACACCAAATGACCACCTACACAGATCACGTATGACTAGATAATATCATCGTCCTATCGTCATGCCATCCTAATTGTCCGCATTCGAACGTGGTCGACTCGTTATCGCCAAAGCAAATAAATGAATAATTTACAAACGAGAATTACCACAATAAACATCCGGATGAGGAAGGAGAACCGACTTTTCCGCGAGCATCAGCCAAAATGTGGAGCCACTGAGCTGTCCGTTAAAGGTTAGGCTGTCAATCAACGTATGGTCGGCTAGATGCGTGCGGCTTCAATGGGACGTCATCGTCGACCCTTTACACTAATAAACGGCCGTTACCGCCATCGGTACGGATAAACCGCGTACGTTACCAGACCGCGCAGCGACGGTGCCGCCATCTAGCGGGGGTTATCGATATGACGGACGAGTAGTTGGAGACACGCAACGTTGTATCGGGTAAGGCGGCCGTTTTTCCGGGTTTCCGGTTGCGACCTTAATCAAAGCGTTGCCACTTCGAGTTAGGCGAGAAATGTTTGATAATGGGTTTCGTGCCCGCGGTCAGGGCACGGAAATGATAATCATAGCGTCAATATTGGGACTTAATGCGCTCTGAAAGCGAAATAATTGTTTGCTCTCTCTCTCTCTCTCTCTCTCTCTCTCTCTCTCTCTCATCTCTATGCATGCATGTGTTTATGCGTGTATGTATGCATATATGTATGTGTATATATGTTCGTGTATATACGTGTCCTTGCGTGCATGTGTGTGTCGTCATTCTATTTTTTTCTATTATTTTAATCAATATATATATATATATATATATATATATATATGTGTGTGTACGTCTGCCTGCGTACACGTCCAATTAGCCGGTTGTCTGCATGCATATATTTATTTATGAACAAGTTTATGTATATTTTATGGGTGGTATATTTGTGCATATGTGATTACATGTTATTGTTTGAAGATGAACCATGCAACAACCTTTTAGGCTTACACGTTGATATATAATAAAAACCCAAAACACCAGAAAATCTTACGTAATAATCAACATAGTAGAAGTGTTTGGACTTCGTACAAACAGCTTCTTTAACGACACTTCTTGTTTGTGACTGATACTTCGTGGAGATGTTGGTGAGTGAGCGAGCGAGCGAGCCAGATAGACAGACAGACAGACAGACAGCCTGCTAGCTAGTCAGTCAGTCAGTCAGGCAATCAGTCAGTGGGCACATCTTGGACTTGCGGGCATTGAGCAATTATCTAGCGATTGGACGGTTTATTTAGATTTTTTGTTGGCCAGATCTCGGACATAAAATTCAGGGATAATCCCCAGCAAAACATTCCATAAATACAGAGGTGTCTTAGATTCTAATTAGAGGCTTGGTGCGCCATGCTTCCTCCAGTACACTACTGGATCGCCCCCTAACAAAATGTGATGTGGTCAATGGGAGTTATTTTAATGACCTTTCAGTGCACATAAGGTGAGACGGATTTAAACGTTTCAGTGGATGACCTGTTTCTAACCCCCCCCCCCCCGGCAATCGAGTCAATAAAGTGTGGGCTGCTACGCTAAATACACAATCAGCTTATGATTTTAGACGAGACACAGGTATCTGTAGTAGTATCCGACTGGATGAGCTGAGTTTTCGGGATGACTTTCTAATGGACACCAGTCCACACAGGTATTGAAGTCTCACCAATGTCGTTGATGGATTTGTAAGATTTTGATAAAATCTTTAAATGGAAACGCTGTCTCACAGGTAGCTAGCGAATGTAGTTTTTGAAGAATTGGGATGATATTATCTAATGTTTGAGTATCTGTCACTATGTGAGCTGCTCTATTCTGAATTCTCAGGAATGTTTGGTGTTATAATCAGATATGGCATATAACGAGGAGTTACAATAATCTATACGAGATGATGATTGATGATGATTGATGTTTTACGGCCACCTTTGTGCACATGGTAGGCTAAATGGGCCGAGCGACCTCCAAACGTAATGAAGCGAAGTCAAAGATGAAACAACCTTCAGATATGCCCACGCCGAGATTCGAACACGCGTGGTAGTGATTTGTGGTCTAACACCCTACCGCTAGACCACGGATGCACCCCCCCCCCTATACGAGACGTAACAAAGGGATGGACTATAGTAACAGGTGCTTCTTGTGTCAATGATGCTGTTAGACAGTAATGAGAAGAAAAGACACACCATATAGACATACATGTAGCTTTATGGCGGTATTTGAACCTTAATCATATACAATAAAAGTTGGCTATAAATAACTAGGATATAACGAAATAGTAATTTAATTCAAAGTGGTTAGCTAGTCCGGCAAAACATAATAAAGAAATTGGGCTATCACGAAATTTATACAACGAAAACTTGCTTAATTCGAAGTAATTTTCTTCTGTGGTGCCAACAGCATTAAATCAATATAAATCGCGCTGGTTATAACGAAATACGATGTTTGAAATTTCAATGGTCAGTCAGTCCAACAACCATTGTGATCATTGCAATCGTAAATGCAAAAACCAATATGTAAATTTAATTACATTGTTTTGACTACAGAAACATGCAATTTTATTGTTACATTAGGTTTTGATAAGTGATCAGTAGATATTGACACCTGTTATATCAAAGTGTATTGTGGCTTTTGATAAACTGCGAATTTTGGATTGTAACAGATTTTTTCATATAAAATCATTAAGGAGAATGTTGAAATAAAAGATGAAATGAATGTTGTTTTTCATCATCCAATCATTCATTCATTGCTAACTACCAGGTAATACACGTAATAAAACACGGTTATTTTCACCAATTATCGCTCATGCTTCGGTAACTAATATCTGATACGTACATGACACCTAGATTTGAAAACTGGGATAAATCGAAGTACCATTATGACGAAATTAATTCCAATTCCCCTTGAATTTCGTTATAACCAACTTTTACTGTATACAAGTCGACATGACGAGATGAATTATATCCCACAGAAGCGGGCAAAATTAAGATTCAAACCCAGATCCGAAGGTTCGCGGCACGATGCGGTAACAACAGCGCCACGTAAAGTTGTTCTTATTAGGAAACAAACTGTTCAATAAATTTGGTATTGACTTTGTGTATACACCAAAGTACGCCGAGGAGTTGGCACGTAGAAAGGCGCCAACAACGTGACAAACTGGAAACTTGCTCACTCACACCTTCTGGTATGGGTATTTTTAATATCATCTTCTGAAATCAGAATTGATTGTTTGTTGTTTAAATAGTTCTCGTTTGACGATAACACTTTTCCTTCTGTGAACTCCATGCATAGTATGAGAACACAACGAGAACACTATATAGGTGGCAGCACATGTATATAAACACAGCAACAACCTGTTACCTTTGGCCACTTACATGAGGATAAGTTACTCGATTTCAAGTTGATTTCTTTGGATTTTATTGTCCAGTTGTTAATTCATCTAACTTACGTGAAGTAAATCATCATAGAGATAAGCGAGATTTATTTGTTTTATTTGGTGCTGAAGTTGATAAAGATGGAAAGAATTCAACATGGCGACATTTTAGTAATTATGTTGTCTAATGTGATACGTCTACATAACAATCAATATTTATTGGATCTCAAATACCGCTTTGTATCTCTCTCTCTCTCTCTCTCTCTCTCTCTCTCTCTCTCTCTATATATATATATATATATATATATATATATATATATATATCCCTCCGTTTAAAACACACACACACACACACACACACACACACATCCCATTTACATATCAATACACCACATCCATCATTACTAAGAGACCCCTATCTCGTCATTATAACCAATTATCCAGGTATTACATTTGACTCGATCTAATTACTTTATACCATCAACTGACAGGAAGTCTGTCTTCGATAATATCTCACAAGTTGCTTCAATATTTTATTATCGGCTACAGTCTTAAGCTTAAGTCGGAACTCTCCGAGCTACTTGAGCTTATCTCTTAAAGCTGATAGCTTACTATGTTCAGGATCAGCTGTCATGGATAATGGTAAGCGACATCTGAGGTCTTCTTACGCTGATCTAACAAAGACTGAAATCTGGATCAGTAGCTAATTGTCTTAAGTGAACCGGCGACAAATTGAGGTTGACATAAAGAGGGATTTACTTCCGTTTTTAAGACAATTCTTCCATAACAATCTTAAGGCGGGTAAGGTGAATTGACTCAAATCAATATGGCTACTAACCCATATATATATATATATATATATATATATATATATATATATATATATATATATATATATATATATATCAGAAAAAAACAAACAAACAACACAACACACACACACACACACACATATATATATATATATATATATATATATATATATATATATATATATATGGTGTGAGAATGGGATGTATTTCAACAAGAGCAAGATATTGATTTTTATAGGAATTTTTGGAATTGTCACACCTTGATGATATATCTTGTATTCCAAAATACCTAAAAAGTATTCTTTACTATCATGATGTCAGCAAGTCTGGGTTGTTTTTAAAACATCCATTGATGAATGTGTCAAAAACGTTGTCGAAAGCGAACTATTATGGATAACGATGGAGACTGGGCGGGTCATGGTGTCCTGGAGCGGTCAGGACTTACGTCAAAACCGGAATTTCGTCCATATCTGTTTGTCCTGCTCAGCGTCAAGAGAAACGAACCAATCAGAGAAAGATGACGCGTTCGGCGTAAACGTTATTGGTTTGATGTCGTTTATCGACTGGTGACGATGAACTGTGATCTCCTTGTATCTCCCCCAACAGGATCAAGAACGGAGAAGGTGACCCGCGGGTATTATCCCGATGGCTAATTTAATGTGCGCTTTACGAGTTAATATCCCGCTCTCACTAATGTATGATGATACGATCCCTGGACCCCGTCGTGCCGGATTCTATATGGATCCAGAGATCGTTATGGCCAGTGGATGTCATGGAATGGCGACACTAAAGACGGACGATGCCAGACCAACTCATTCCGGGTTATCCCGATTCTGTCCGGTAATTTGTCGACTGCAGACGTTCTGGATAGCTTTGTGATAGAAACGAACATCGGAAATATGTCTTAGTGTTGGATATAAATTTGGGAACGTGTTGGGTCGAATTGGAGGAAAATGTTGCCCTTTCTTGGGAATAGTCGTCGAGGTTATATAATATATATATATATATATATATATATATATATATATATATATATATATATATATAATATATATAATTTAATATTTATATTAATGAATAATGTTTCTCTTACAAAATATTTTTGTTAAAATGTTTTATTAATTTCATTGTCTATTTAGACTAATTAGTTTAAGTATTGTCTTTTTTTAAATTTAATTGATGTATTATGTCATAACTAAATTAAATAGATATTTTTTTATTGTGTATGTGTGTGTGGGGGGGGCGGTTGGAGTGCCATTATAAGACTTTATAATTCATATATCTCCTTTTATTTTGTTTATTTCCCAGTGAAAACAATTATTAAATAATTGTCCAGTACGAGTATCGCGACATAATTGACGACCTTCACAGACGGAGGGAGGAGGGGGAAGGTTATACGACAGTAGGAAATATTTCATATATTAAATAAATGTATAACAATGTTTAACGCTTACCCAACTAATTCATTGAAAGTGATATAATGTGTAACACTCTAGTGGAGCCAACATATCCTGAACCTGGTCGCTGCCTAATGACCAGGTTCAGGATATGTCGGCTCCATTTTTCCATACATGGTCAATTGTGTACACATTGGATACAGTCATACAACATCTATAACCTTTATATACAATCATACAACACCTACAACCATTAGATACAATCATACAACATCGGCAACCATTAGATACAGTCATACAACACCTACAACCATTAGATACAGTCATAGAACATCGACAACCATTAGATACGTTCATACAACATCGGCAACCATTAGATACAGTCTTATAATATCAACAAACATTAGATACAGTCATAGAATATCGATAACCATTAGATACAATAATAGAACATCGACAACCATTATATACAGTCATACAACATTGACAACCATTATTTACAGTCATACAACATTCACAACCATTAGATAGAGTCATACAATATCGACAACCATTAGATACAGTCATACAACATCGACAACCATTAGCCCGTGATGGGTCTACACCTGGAGCAGATGAATGATGGAATGGTATCACGCTCTGACGTGTACTATATACTAATCTGTGAGCTGAGTAGTTGGCAACCTGCATACCTTGATTGAGGTAAACATTATAAGATCATCACAATAACATGGTCCTTTCTAGCTCTAATAAACGGTAGAATCGCTAAATTAATTATTTTAGCCGATATACAAACCTATTTAAGAAGTCCAGGTAATAGACTATTAATATCTTCTCTAAAGTTAAGAAGAGCTTCCTTTAAACTATTTGTTGACAAATGGAATGTCACATCAATATTATTGTATTTCCACTCTTACACTATCTCGATCTGATCCGTGGTATTATGAATGGAGACGCCCGATGAGACAAGACAATAACAATGGGTGATGGCACCAAACTAATTTGTGTATATTATATTATTGTACTTCTTATATTAAACGACAGAACATTAGAGAATATGATAAACGTATCCGTATCATATAAATAATGATAATATGTTTGTAAACTTTGTGATCCCGGAGACAATGATCTTATGATAATGTTAAAGTGATGTTCCCGTCAATTAAGATGATGTATGTTAAAGTGATGTTCCCGTCAGTGAAGATGATGTTTATTGTAAATAGTATCAATGAAAACAAACCAGAGAATTGAGTGGGTGAGTGAGTGAGTGAGTGAGTGAGTGAGTAAGGTGAGTGAGTATGTGAATGAGTGAGTGGATGTTTTGTTTAATTATTATCTAGGTAAGCATCTAATAACTTGAAACTCATCTAT
>JAODUP010000002.1:1177500-1207500 GCA_025642065.1 Paralvinella palmiformis
AGTCAATTTTCTCCAATGGCAGTTTATAGCGTGCCACATAACAGTGCTACAAATATGTTTTAAATGTCTCACACACCTGATATCGTTAATATATTTATATTTCAAAATGTCTTCTAATAAATAACAGGATTTTTATTTGTAAATAACTTATGTTAGGCGAATTATATTTCATCAGATTTCTAGTTAAAATAATTATTTGCTTTTTGAATTAATTTATTTATAGAATTATAGTATTCTGTTCCCAGCCAAATACTGCGATTTCACAGTGCAATATTATTATAATTACGGTAATAACTTAAATGGTGAAGATTTATTTCGAATTTCTTTTTTTAAATGGAAATATTTCATTTAGGTGGATTCTGCGAAGATTATTTTCAGTGTGCAGCGTCTGATAAAGATTTTACAGCATAATTATAATATATTCACAAACATATGACCAAGTACAACATAATAGAGGTAATTCTGATTGCATATAATGGAAATTTTAATAATATAAACTTCATCAGAATCACCAATAATCTCACAAATCAACAAGTCTAAGAGTTATTTTAATTTCATATTAATATTGTCTGCAATACTCCTCGTGTACATTTGCTCTTTGCATTCATTCACTTTCATTCGGGAAAACATAATTTTCTAATTATTCGTTTAAGTTTTAAACGAATAAAGAAAACTTGAAGCATCAAAATAAATAAATCTTGAAATATGTTATTATTGTTTATTATATTATATAATAATTAATTAATCAATCACGTTTCACTGACATCCATTTCAGCAAAATTATCCAAGAAATAATCATTATACAAGTCGATCATAACACACATACTAATTAGACGAGATGACAACACATCCATAGAGTAATCATAGACGTTACGTAATCCAGAAAGGACAACAAATTGATTCCAACAATTGTCATGTTCCTGGAAAATGTTGAGAAGCTTCAATCTGTCAATCTTCATTTCTTGATTATGTATTTTTACCGATAAGATGGCGTGTTGTTTGACGACATGATCAACTTTCTTCGTCATACATATTGTATTATCGATTGTTGACAACATACGCTCGAGGAATTCAGCCAAACTCGGACACTTGCTCGCATTAGAATGCATTTCTGGATCTCTGTAGGCAACCGACAGATTACCGAGCCAAAGGAGTAAGTTATCAAACATATCAGATAAGGTGTATGATCGTGTATCAATAGCTGAAATAAAACTAGAGATATCCATAATTGAAACTGATACATCAACGTCTTCACTGAACTACAGTCAACTTTAAAATCTTGATGCTATTTATATTATAAGTTACCTGTAATTATTTTATGATTACTTGGAAGTTCATTTATTACTTAAGAAACACAAATTTCTTATTGTTTCATAAGAAGCCACGTAAAACTTGAAATCTTTCAAGCATGAAGTAATTATAATAGATTATATATATCTCGCATTTCTCAACATAATTAATCATGGCTTCATTTATCAATCCGCTATCAATTACCTTTTATTCTTCTTTGTTTGTTTATTGCGCCGCATCAACTTATTTATAATAATTAATTCCGCTGTTAAGTCAACGTACACCAACAATAAACTACCAAAATAGAAAATATTAACAAACTGGAAATTCAAAAATCGAAATTAAAATTCTTTATAACAAATAAATAATTGTTAGATGTTAGATATTTAGCGAAATTATTTTCCTGACTATTTCCGGTAATATTTGTTTCGTCATGCATCCATTCATTCACTGATTTACCCATTCACTCTCTCACTCACTCACTCATTCACTCATTTCCTCATTCACCCACCCATATACCCAGTCGTTCGATTTCTGGTTCATCTACTCACCCACAAGCCCACTTACTTACTTAGTCACTTACTCACTCGCCCACTCACTCATTCATTCACTCACCCATTCATCCATCCAGTTGTTCACTCGCTTGTCAATCTACTCACCCAAACACCCACTCATTCAATTGCGTTCTCACTCACTCATTCACTCACTCATTCATTCAATGATTTACTCATGCATTCACGCTCACGTACTCACCATGGTTCGCACAGCAAAGGAAATATTATTTTCCAGGATATTTCCAGAATAAAATTACCATTTCTAGGACAAATTATACAATATTTAAAAGTAATAAATGAAGATATGTGTGAAAAGGCATATTTTTATTTAATCTATAATCAATTATTGATATTTGAATTTAATTTTTTTTAACTGATATCACCACTTTGTACCGGTACCCATTTTCTTCTACAATAGAAGTTTTCTTCTACAGATATATTATTTTTTCACAGGCAATATTTATTCCATGACATTTCCAGTACATTTCCTGATTTGTAAAATTCAAGGACATTTCCAGGACCTGAAAAATGAATTTGTTATTTTCAAGGTTTTTCAGGATTTCTGGGAACCCTAATTCACACACCTTCATCAAACAACTCAGAAAATGTGGCTGATTCTGTATCAAAAACGGAAATAAAAGTAGAGATGTCAAAGATTGAAACTGATACATTAAAGTTCCGAGAAGTCGGATTTTAATTGTGACAATATTTATATTTTTGGTTAACTGTATTTGTTTTTTGATAGAAGCCATCTAAAACAACAATCATTAATTATAATGATACTGGATTATATTTACTTTGTCTCTGAACCCTCTTATTTATGGCTTCACTCAGTAGTCGACTTTATATTATATATTTGTATATGTAATATTGTGTACTGATAAAACAAAAATAAACAAATTAGTAGCGGTTTTAAACCGATATAGTAGATACAATTCTGACTACTTTTATCAATTTGTTAATGATAGATTTTTCATGAGCTACAGTTTAAAATAACCTTTACCTAAACAAATACCATAATATAGATATCATATTCAGTTAAAGTACGTCATAAATATGATATAAATATTTATAATTAACAGAAGGCTCTAACGTCCTCTTAAAACGTCACTTTGCCAATTTAATAGATACTTTAAAAAATGACAACATTTCCATGAAGTGTTCAGTGAATTATAATAAATTATCTTAATTGATCACACTGCCCTCTGTTGTATTATTTCAAATCGTTTTTATTTTGGTGAAAATGGAAGAGAAAGATTAAGTTAATTTATCGTCAAATCAAAGTTAATTATTCACTAACATCTTCACGTCACCCATTATCGCATTTAACCTGCCGTTTGAACAAAAAAATACCGTAAAACAATTTTTAATATCATACGAAGATATATGGCTGGGAACATCTTCTGTTTTATAGTTTCTTGCGTCAATCAAACATTGTCTCTTGATTCTTCTATATTCAGCTACGTGGCTTAATCTTGTTATAATAGTAACCTGAAATTTAACCGTGATGTCCCAAAGCCATGCTAGTGATTTATTGTCAGTTGAGGTATTACATTTTCTTAACAAGAGAGATAGATTAAATATGAAATTAGAAGACATGAAATGTAACAAATATTGATGTTTTATGGACACACAATGATGCAAATTGAAAGATGAAACATCCTTCATACACATTATGTCTTGAAGACCTATGCTATATCAAATGAGACTAAAAGTAGAGAATAAATATAAACATAGATTTATTTTATGTTGGAGTTAACACTGATTTATAGAAATTTACATTTAAATCAGATCAAATATAAAAAGATTGTTACAAGAACTAAAATATTAACTATTGATATTGTATTTGTTGTCACTGTCTGAGAATTATTTTATATTATAATATATTCACAAACATATGACCAATTACAACATGATAACGGTAATTCTGATGAAATATAACTTTTATTAATTATGTAAACTTCATCAGAATCTCCAACAATCTCACAAATCAACAAGTCTAAGAGTTATTTTAATTTCATATTAATATTGTCTGCAATACTCCTCGTGTACATTTGCTCTTTGCCTTCATTCACTTTCATTCGGGAAAACATAATTTTCTAATTATTCGTTTATAACTTAAATGAATAAAGAAAACTTGAAGCATCAAAATAAATAAATCTTGAAATATGTTATTATTGTTTATTATATTATATAATAATTAATTAATCAATCACGTTTCACTGACATCCATTTCAGCAAAATTATCCAAGAAATAATCATTATACAAGTCGATCATAACACACATACTAATTAGACGAGATGACAACACATCCATAGAGTAATCATAGACGTTACGTAATCCAGAAAGGACAACAAATTGATTCCAACAATTGTCATGTTCCTGGAAAATGTTGAGAAGCTTCAATCTGTCAATCTTCATTTCTTGATTATGTATTTTTACCGATAAGATGGCGTGTTGTTTGACGACATGATCAACTTTCTTCGTCATACATATTGTATTATCGATTGTTGACAACATACGCTCGAGGAATTCAGCCAAACTCGGACACTTGCTCGCATTAGAATGCATTTCTGGATCTCTGTAGGCAACCGACAGATTACCGAGCCAAAGGAGTAAGTTATCAAACATATCAGATAAGGTGTATGATCGTGTATCAATAGCTGAAATAAAACTAGAGATATCCATAATTGAAACTCATACATCAACGTCTTCACTGAACTACAGTTGACCACAAAAATCGTGACACTATTTATATTATAAGTTACCTGTAATTATTTTATGATTTCTTGGAAGTTCATTTATTACTTAAGAAACACAAGTTTCTTATTGTTTCATAAGAAGCCACGTAAAACTTGAAATCTTTCAAGCATGAAGTAATTATAATAGATTATATATATCTCGCATTTCTCAACATAATTAATCATGGCTTCATTTATCAATCCGCTATCCATTACCTTTCATATTCTTCTTTGTTTGTTTATTGCTGCGCATCAACTTATTTATAATAATTAATTCCGCTGTTAAGTCAACGTACACCAACAATAAACTACCAAAATAGAAAATATTAACAAAATGGAAATTCAAAAATCGAAATTAAAATTCTTTATAACAAATAAATAATTGTTAGATGTTAAATATTTAGCGAAATTATTTTCCTGACTATTTCCGGTAATATTTGTTTCGTCATGCATCCATTCATTCACTGATTTACCCATTCATTCACTCTCTCACTCACTCACTCACTCACTCATTTCCTCATTCACCCACCAATATACCCAGTCGTTCGATTTCTGGTTCATCTACTCACCCACAAGCCCACTTACTTACTTAGTCACTTACTCACTCGCCCACTCACTCATTCATTCACTCACCCATTCATCCATCCAGTTGTTCACTCGCTTGTCAACCTACTCACCCAAACACCCACTCATTCAATTGCGTTCTCACTCACTCATTCACTCACTCATTCATTCAATGATTTACTCATGCATTCACGCTCACGTACTCACCATGGTTCGCACAGCAAAGGAAATATTATTTTCCAGGACACTTCCAAGATATTTCCAGAATAAAATTACCATTTCTAGGACAAATTATACAATATTTAAAAGTAATAAATGAAGATATGTGTGAAAAGGCATATTTTTATTTAATCTATAATCAATTATTGATATTTGAATTTTAAAATTTTTAACTGATATCACCACTTTGTACCGGTACCCATTTTCTTCTACAATAGAAGTTTTCTTCTACAGACATATTATTTTTTCACAGGCAATATTTATTCCATGACATTTCCAGTACATTTCCTGATTTGTAAAATTCAAGGACATTTCCAGGACCTGAAAAATGAATTTGTTATTTTCAAGGTTTTTCAGGATGTCTGGGAACCCTAATTCACACACCTTCATCAAACAACTCAGATAATGTGGCTGATTCTGTATCAAAAACGGAAATAAAAGTAGAGATGTCAAAGATTGAAACTGATACATTAAAATTCCGAGAAGTCGGATTTTAATTGTGACAATATTTATATTTTTGGTTAACTGTATTTGTTTTTTGATAGAAGCCATCTAAAACAACAATCATTAATTATAATGATACTGGATTATATTTACTTTGTCTCTGAACACTCTTATTTATGGCTTCACTCAGTAGTCGACTTTATATTATATATTTGTATATGTAATATTGTGTACTGATAAAACAAAAATAAACAAATTAGTAGCGGTTTTAAACCGATATAGTAGATACAATTCTGACTACTTTTATCAATTTGTTAATGATAGATTTTTCATGAGCTACAGTTTAAAATAACCTTTACCTAAACAAATACCATAATATAGATATCATATTCAGTTAAAGTACGTCATAAATATGATATAAATATTTATAATTAACAGAAGGCTCTAACGTCCTCTTAAAACGTCACTTTGCCAATTTAATAGATACTTTAAAAATGACAACATTTCCATGAAGTGTTCAGTGAATTATAATAAATTATCTTAATTGATCACACTGCCCTCTGTTGTATTATTTCCAATCGTTTTTATTTTGGTGAAAATGGAAGAGAAGGATTAAGTTAATTTATCGTCAAATCAAAGTGAATTATTCACTAACATCTTCACGTCACCCATTATCGCATTTAACCTGCCGTTTGAACAAAAAATACCGTAAAACAATTTTTAATATCATACGAAGATATATGGCTGGGAACATCTTCTGTTTTATAGTTTCTTGCGTCAATCAAACATTGTTTCTTGATTCTTCTATATTCAGCTACGTGGCTTAATCTTGTTATAATAGTAACCTGAAATTTAACCGTGATGTCCCAAAGCCATGCTAGTGATTTATTGTCAGTTGAGGTATTACATTTTCTTAACAAGAGAGATAGATTAAATATAAAATTAGAAGACATGAAATGTAACAAATATTGATGTTTTATGGACACACAATGATGCAAGTTGAAAGATAAAACATCCTTCCTAATCTTTATGTCTTGAAGATCTACACCATATCAAATGAAACTAATAAGTAGAGAATAAATATAGACATAGATTTATTTTATGTTGGAGTTTACACTGATTTATAGAAATTTACATTTAAATCAGATCAAATATAAAAAGATTGTTACAAGAACTAAAATATTAACCGTTGATATTGTATTTGTTGTCACTGTCTGAGAATTATTTTATATTATAATTATAATATATTCACACACATATGACCAATTAAAACATGATAACGGTAATTCTGATGACATATAATATAACTTTTATTAATTATGTAAACTTCTTCAGAATCTCCAATAATCTCACAAATCAACAAGTCTAAGAGTTATTTTAATTTCATATTAATATTGTCTGCAATACTCCTCGTGTACATTTGCTCTTTGCTTTCATTCACTTTCATTCGGGAAAACATAATTTTCTAATTATTCGTTTAAGTTTAAATGAATAAAGAAAACTTGAAGCATCAAAATAAATAAATCTTGAAATATGTTATTATTGTTTATTATATTATATAATAATTAATTAATCACGATTCACTGACATCCATTTCAGCAAAATTTTCCAAGAAATAATCATTATACAAGTCGATCATAACACACATACTAATTAGACGAGATGACAACACATCCATAGAGTAATCATAGACGTTACGTAATCCAGAAAGGACAACAAATTGATTCCAACAATTGTCATGTTCCTGGAAAATGTTGAGAAGCTTCAATCTGTCAATCTTCATTTCTTGATTATGTATTTTTACCGATAAGATGGCGTGTTGTTTGACGACATGATCAACTTTCTTCGTCATACATATTGTATTATCGATTGTTGACAACATACGCTCGAGGAATTCAGCCAAACTCGGACACTTGCTCGCATTAGAATGCATTTCTGGATCTCTGTAGGCAACCGACAGATTACCGAGCCAAAGGAGTAAGTTATCAAACATATCAGATAAGGTGTATGATCGTGTATCAATAGCTGAAATAAAACTAGAGATATCCATAATTGAAACTGATACATCAACGTCTTCACTGAACTACAGTCAACTTTAAAATCTTGATGCTATTTATATTATAAGTTACCTGTAATTATTTTATGATTACTTGGAAGTTCATTTATTACTTAAGAAACACAAATTTCTTATTGTTTCATAAGAAGCCACGTAAAACTTGAAATCTTTCAAGCATGAAGTAATTATAATAGATTATATATATCTCGCATTTCTCAACATAATTAATCATGGCTTCATTTATCAATCCGCTATCAATTACCTTTTATTCTTCTTTGTTTGTTTATTGCGCCGCATCAACTTATTTATAATAATTAATTATACTCGAGTTTCAGGCGAAATGAAGAAGACAAAGTTAGGAATCTCAGTTTGAATATGATAAGATGACGTAAAAGGTTTAATTTGGTTCAAATAATTGGATTAATTAGCTAATTGATAAAGAAAGGATGATATACTGATATAGATATGGGACAACAGAGAAAATATGACTGATGACTAAGCTCAACAACAGAGGAATAGAAACCCCTGGATCAGATAGGATTCATTCTGGATTCAGTACTCTACGACAGAATCTGTTGTCACCTTCCAGGTTTAGGCCGCACTTTTTAATCTACTGTTACTTAGATTTAAAGTTTTATGTGTAATAGTTTATTATAGGCTTCTGTCGATATTAATTGAGATGATTTAACCTTGACCCGTGTTACACCTTGACATATGGCCGAGTCGCGACTTCCTATGATATGAGTCAGAATTGTAGGCGCTGATCAGACACCGGACATCAGACATTAGACAAACATCCCGACATCCGACATACGACATACGACATCAGACATCAGACATACGACATCAGACATCAGACATCAGACATACGATATCAGACATCAGACATACGACATCACACATCAGGCATTCGGCATCAGACAGACGGTATCAGACATCAGACAGATATCAGACATACGACATGAGATAACAGACATATGTCAGACATACGACACCAGACATCAGATATACGACATCAGACATAGGGCATCAGACATCAGACAGACATCAGACATACGACATCAGATATCAGACAGATATCAGAAATACGACATTAGATATAAGACTTCAGACATACGACATCAGTCATACGAATGAGTTTGGTTATCTTGATGTAAACAGAACATCGTTTATATCTAATCTCGGTTTGCATTGTATCTGTGTAACGAGCTTGATGGAGAGAAAGAGAGAGAAAGAAATCCTTTCACACATCACACACAACTGTCCATTTTTTACACACATTCAAGCACACTCATACAACACACACACACACACACACACACACACAATATATATATATATATATATATATATATATATATATGCACACGCACACACGCACACGCACACACACACACACGCACATACGTTTAATTATAAAGCTTTTGTTTATAACTAAAAATAACAGAAAAATAATCAATACTACTATTCGGACGTCAGACGTAACAAAAATCATTATTAATACTATTTATAAACTTCTCGTATCCAGAGATAACATAAAATGATGTACCTAATTATAACTTTTTAAATCACTATATATATATGACATTCCGATTATAGCGCAGTGCTATAACCGCTGTGCTACAAACTTGTAGGTTGCGGGTTAGAATCCGGTTCCTACCTGTATTTGTGGCATTTGTTTTCCCATTGACAGTAGCCCCTCAGTACCGACGTTAAACAAGTTAACTTAATAATGAATATTTGTCCATTTGAACTCGTTAATTAGTCAGTCAGTCGTTAATTTATTTCCCCTCGTCACTGATCATACCTGAGACATATTCCCGAGGGTGGGGTGAGGGGAGACTCGTTCGGAAAACACCCGACAAAAAACTGATTATAATCCCGTGTCGTCTATTTAAGACACCTTTCTTCACCTTTAGGACTTTATGTATTGTGTTTGAGTTGGGGTTATTTCTCGTCTGTAATGCTACGCTCTTCCCCGCTATTATGGACCTATTCAGTTTTCCACCATTCTCGATTCTATGGGGGTTGCCGTTTCTTGTTGCCAATTAGAACCGTACCTTTAAAGATACTCAATCGCCATGCAACCAGGTGTCAATTTAAGGCTCGTAGCTGTTTGGTAGATTCGAACCTAGTACCTACATGATTTCTTGGTCTGCATTCTATCATGGAGCAATCAGCAGTGAGACCTGTTACCTATGTTGGCCGATTGGCGGGATCAGTGGCGCCATCTATCTAAGTAGTAGTGATTACTATAACGTCCTTTATCTTATCTCAGAGTGCATCAAGTGTATCATAGATTACTTTGTAGAGACTGACAACTCAACGCCCCGTGCTGTCTTCTGGCCTATCATATTAGTGGAGAAATAATCAGTTAAGTTTTATCTTTATGCTGTTATTCTGATTTAGGATGCTCTACCCCCCACCCCTCTCTTTGCTTGCGTATTCGCGTGCCAGTGTGTGCGTGGATATGTACGCAAGTAGATCGGTGAATATATGTGAACGTATATGTATGTGTTTGTGGGTGTGTTTTTTTTTCTTCCTTCTATTTGCCTTCCAGCTTTAAATGGCATCAGTAAAGAAAACCCTTTGTATCAAATTCGGCCTAAACGAATGGACGTCTCTGGAATCATGTCCTCCGCATCCCTCCTGCAAACAACCCCCATAACGAGATACCAAGAGATAAGAGTCTCGATCGTGTGTCTCATCGTATCTTATACACACAAACCGTGGCCATGAACTCACACGTAGCCATAGTAACGGCGATAGTTTCCCTGTACCCCATCACCTTAGCTTGAATATCACCTGTTATACTGTAATTGGTTTTCCCTAAAATTATTAAATTAACATATACTCACCAATATACTAACATATCGGCAATTTATAATTCATTCGTTGTAATCACCATTTTATTATTTTTAGACCAGGTGCGTATTTTTCAATAATTTCTTCTGCATACTTTTGTTTTTAACAAGTGCATAAATAAATATTAGTTTAAATGAATGCTATGTAGTGACAACAACAACAACAATTAATCATCATCATCATTATCAATAATAACAACAACATCAATAATAATAATAATAATAATAATAATAATAATTTCGTTCAGGTATTTCGCGCAGTGTTTGAGAATTGACCTCTCGTCTGAGCTTTGACCTGACCTAATAGGATTTAGTGGCGACGCCTAGCGAATTCAGAAAGTAACGAAAACTTCAAACTGTTCAAAACCAGAGTAGACCCATTGATTATTAGGAGAGTACGTCTGTCAACGAATATGATAAATCGTAAAACAATATTTACATAATAAAAGATTTACTGATACAATGATTAAGTCAGCTTTCGAATATGAAAAGTGTATTTTGCAGCCAATGACTGGGTATTGTCTCTATCGTTCTTCATCAACTGATATAATCATATATTTATTTTAAGAATTGATGAGTAAGAACTAGAGATAGGGGCCAGGAATGTGTATTGTTACGTGTGTAACTAGATTATCCCAAATCTTACACAATACAAAGGAAAATAAAAATATTAAAAACAACAACAACAGCTACTACTACTACTACTACTATGACAGTATTAGATGTTATATCATTTCGACCCATCCATAGTAGCTTTAATAAATAATCAGTTAAATTGTCCCTATCCCGTTGAAACATAATTGTCGTAGAAATAAAATAGAATAATATTTAACTGAATTCACTACCACTTTATTTAGCAGACACATTAGTGTGCATAAAATCGTAAAGGGGTACTGCCCTCATTTTGGACTATTATATATCAATGCGCGTTCGTAAGTCAGCCTTCTACGTGGAAAATTATCACTTAAGTCAATATCTATAAAATAACGGCGAAAATAATCGGCAAATAGTTCCGGAAACTTATTCTGGAATAGAAAATATAACAAACTTAAGATGCCGGAAATCGAGCCAAATGGCAGAGATCAACACCTGTCATACCAAACGACCAATATTTGTTATCTCTTTAGACAACTAACTATAAACATTTCATGGAAGGAATCCCACTATGCGTAAAAAAGTTATCCAAAGGAAGACATCGTGCGGCCAAAGTTTGGCGGCGACGTTCACTAGACGTCAGATCAACGTTTATAAGTAGACTATCGTCAATCCGAAGATAAATTCAGGCGTACACCATCCAATATCGGTGATCCCGAACTAGTTCCACGAACGGAGCAGTTACGCGCAACGGTGGTCTGGTATGCAAAAATTAAAAGGCTAAAAGCTGGGAAAATTTGTCGAATTTCCCTAATGACACCAATAATCTGTACAGCGAAATAGTGCAGCGATGACCTGTATGATATAATATTTTAAGACGCCGTCTAGATCCATCAAATTTTGCCGCTGGGGCGGACACCCAAAAACTGAACCTTCGTATTACGAAATCCCCCCCCCCTCCCTCACCTACCATCGTATTTCAACATTCGAACGAACTAAAACTTGGAATTGCCCCACCAAGAATAAACAGCACTTAAACGAGTCGATTTTTAACATTTACGTAACATCGAGAGTTAGTGTTATGATCTAAATGCTGCACCACCCTCCCCCCTCGAGTCTGACAAGATGTGGTACTGACTGCCTAAAGGGCCCGACACATTAGTCTCAAGTGGTAGAATGGCTAACGTGTTAACGTTTGGTTATAAACAAGACGCGGAAATCAATAGCTCTTACGGGGGACATCTCTTCCGGAGAAAACTGATCCTGGTCAGGAGAGATCCTCACGTCGCGGATGATTTTGTTCACCTGGTGTTGTGTGTGTGTGTGTGTGTGTGTGTGTGTGTGTGTGCGTGCTGTGTGTGTGTGTGTGTGTGTGTGCGTTTGTGTGCGTGCGTGTGTGTTTACGTGGGAGCGTGCTTATTTTATTGGGTCTGTTGATTTTTGTTTGTTTGAATGTTTTAGAATGCGAATTAGGTTTCCGTTAAGTGATTACCGATCGAGCAGAGTTTTGTCTACTGTCCTCTGTTTTCAAATTAATCCAGAATGTTGCCTCGTCTTCCTAAGGCTATTCAGATCCGTATCCGTTGGAATCTGGCAATAATCTGGTTAACGCTGAAAATATTTCTGAATTTTATAGTTGTAGGTACTTTGTAATATAAGTTTATTGTTTAGGAAGTATATTGGTGCTATTATTATTATTATTATTATTATTATTATTATTATTGTGAAGATGATGATGATGATGAGCATCCAGGTCATCACATCATCATCATCCGTAGTATCATCATGGACATTATCTCTACGTCCATGACTTAAAACTAAAATCATTATCTTCCGCGAAAATTATTCATCACCCACGATCCCTATCAATTATCAGCCCTCTTAATGAAGAGCAAAGGTCATATCCGACTCAAGCATCTAAAAGTAAATGGAGTCAGCATCGAGATGACCGACTCAGCATATGCCCCCTGGTGTGTCACCTGTCATGTAAAACACTCAGACTCTTTCAATTAGTTTCACAAATCCGATTCTATCCTGTTGAATCCTGGGGAACGTTTTACGGATTCGTCATTAACGCGGAATTTAGCATCGAGCATCTGCGCTACACAAATAATTGTGTGTGTGTGTGTGTGTGTGTGTGTGTGTGTGTGTGTGTGTGTGTGTGTGTGTGTGTGTGTGTGTGTGTGTGTGTGTGTGTGTGTGTGTGTGTGTGGTGTGAGAGAGAGAGAGAGAGTGTGTGTGGTGGGGGGAGATGACATCGCTTTGGATAAAATTTGTAATTGTTTGAGTGCAAATTTTCGAACGATTGTGAGTTAAAACCGACATCAGTAGTAATAATTTGATATTGTCGAAAGATGTAATCCAACCGAGCATCCATTTTATTATTGAACTGCACTCCGAAATTACCGTAACTTGTGTTGTTTATATTGTTTGTTAGTTCGATCATTGTTTATAATTCGAATTAACCGGAGAAACGTGAAGTTTGTTAATGCAGTGAGCACTAATGATGAGATTAGGTTATTCAATGATTGGCCAATAATGATCGATGCTTGTCAACAATAATCGATCGTGTTATCTAAAGGTGATAATTATTGGGGAAAGACGAAACAGTATTAACTGGGAGAAGATCCGTGGGATAATTAAGTGTTTATATCTCATTGTTAACATCGATCCTGCTCTCAAATGATGACACTCCCATAGTTCAGTGGATAGAGGATTCCTATGTACGCCTCTAGATCCAGGTTTGAATCCAAGCATTACGGGTGCTCGTTGGAATGTTTAATCCGATTATCCTGTTTTTCTAGGGAACAATTTCTCAGCCACATATCACTGACTGACTGACTGATAGACTGACTGATTGACTGACTGACTGACTGATTGACTGACTGGCTGACTCATTCAATGAATGAATGAATGAATGAATGAATGAATGAATGAATGAATTAATTAATTAATTAAAAAAAAAAAAAATGGTAATGATGTGAATCCGATGACATTATGGTGAGTGAGATGAATGGAAGTGAGTGAGTGAGTGAGTGAGTCGAGTGAGCGACGAGCGAGTGAGTGAGTGAGTGAGTGAGTGAGTGAGTGACGACGATGAGTGAGTGAGTGAGTGAGTGAGTGAGTGGTAGTGAGGATGAGGATGTTGTAGTGAGTGAGTGAGTGAGTGAGTGAGTGAGTGAGTGAGTGAGTGAGTGAGTGAGTATGGTGTGGTGGTGTGTGGGGTGGTGGTGGTGGGGGAGTGAGTGAGTGAGTGAGTGAGTGAGTAGGAGTGAGTGAGTGAGTGAGTGAGTGAGTGAGTGAGTGAGTGAGTGAGTGAGTGAGTGAGTGAGTGAGTGAGTGAGTGAGTGAGTGAGTGAGTGAGTGAGTGAGTGAGTGAGTGAGTGAGTGAGTGAGTGAGTGAGTGAGTGAGTGAGTGAGTGAGTGAGTGAGTGTATTTTGTCAGTAGTATAATTTTGGAGATATCATCGATGGACTAGCCCCTGTAACAGGAGGAGGACGATTAAGCTAAAGGCTTTCATAGATGAATAAAACATCCCTCAGATTTAGACAATACTTGGATTTATATCCACGACTTGCAGGACTGTAGTACAGTACACTACTAACTGTACCCGTTACCAAGTAGTTATAACGGTAGCCAAATTGAGTTATTACCATTCTACTTGTTAATTAATGGATCATATCAGTTATTAATAAATCGTCAAAAATGCTAATTTGTTGATAAACAAACTAAAACAACAACAGAGATCTACATTCTGATTAATTGTTTCATCTCATTAGAATTTATTTCACATTGCTCATCGCGTCATATAGGACTCATCTTTAAACTACTACTACTACAAATACTACTACTACTACAGCTACTACTACTACAATGGCTGCTACTGCTACTGTTACTGCTACTACTACTATTACTTTTACTGTTACTATCACTTCAGCTATAATTATTACTAAATAATAATAATAATAATGATAATAATAATAATAATAATAACAATAATAATAGTAATAATAATAATAATAGTGTTATTATTATTACTACTATTACTACTATAACGACAACAACAACAACAACTCCTATTACTATTACAATAATAATAATAATAATAATAATGTATATTTAATAAAGCGCCCTAATAGCAGGAGCCATTCAAAGGCGCTGTACAAATAATATTACAACTGTTGCAACTATTACTACAACAACTACTTCTATTACTTCTAATCCCTGAGATCGATGAGTGATCGATGTATCATTCCTTAGCATGAACTAGCCATCGATTATGTCGAAAGTTATTTGTTTGTTTGTTTGTTTATTTGTTTGGTTGAGAGGAGCTTATGATAATATTGCCATAATCTATCAGAGATGGTTAGTACCATAACTTACCTGATGTTTGTTATCTTGTTCCCGTGCAGGTATTTGGGTAGAGGCGGTGTATAAATATTGAATGTTTTGACGGCGATAAACTCGTTATCAGTACGGCGATAAAGAAGCGGTCACGTGTCCGAGGCTGGTTTCCGCTTCCGATATGACGATAGAAAGAAAATTTTGTTTATCCGGAAATGCCTCAAACCTAAAAGTTGTTGATCAGGATTTAGTCAGAGTGCAGTTTAAGCAAATATCCAATAAAAGTGTATATATATATATATATATATATATATATATATATATATATATATATATATATATATATATATATATATATATATATATATATATATATGATCTAGGGTCGCGTGGCTCAGTGTTGATGTTTTAGATCAAAAGCCGGTAGATTTTCGCGTTCACTCGCCTTTAAACCAATACTTCCTCTTTGATGAGATAGATTATGAGTCTATAATTGGCTATTAGAAGTAGTATGCTCCTAGGGGATTGGAGAAAACGTTTCATAGTACAGGTCCATATTGAGGAGTAAGTCCAAAGGGAAATATTTTAAGCTGTTGCTATACTATGAAGTTCTTAGAGTATCAGGCCTGATCTTGAACTATGAATTATAATCGTGCGGGTGTGTATTGTTTTAGCAGCGTGTGTAAAAGTACCAGCACAGAGAGTCACCAATTGTTAATACAACCATTGAACAATTCATGCTAAGAAGTGTCATGTCTCACCGTGAATGCGTGCATTAACGAGCTAATACGCGTGTGCCTGCGCGCGCGCTCAAATCCTTCATCTGCGTCTCAACATCCCACTGTCTTATCTCATGATGCCTAGCACCATAAAGTACGAAAGATATTTTACTGAAGACATGTTTACATCCATCCTTAGACCTGTCTGTTTGTCTTTCTGTCAGTCAGTCAATATGTCTGCTGTCTGTCTGTCTGTCTGTCTGTCTGTCTGTCTGTCTGTCTGTCTGTCTGTCTGTCTGTCTGTCTGTCTGTCTGTCTGTCTGTCTGTCTGTCTGTCTGTCTTTGGCTGTTTGCAATATTCATGAGACGAGATTCGCCGTTTATAGTTTATTAACAAATTACGATCTAACTTGCAGTCACTAATATATCCATTTACAATTAAAAGATAAATAGCTAAACACATAGACATGATAAAAACATATAGTCTAAATTAGTAACAATAAATAATGTAATTATTATATAATCATGGCCACATTTTTCGTCTTCAACAAAATGCCATCTGTCATCAAGGAAATCCCTCAATATAAACTCGTCAAAGGAAAGAACAATTTATGAGTCCATAAGCACTTGTATGTATGTATGCATGTATGTTTGTGTGTATTCGTGTGCGTGTGTATGTGTGTGTGCGCGTGCGTGTGTGTGCGCGCGCGCGTTTCATAGTGGTGTCAAAAATAGTACAAAAAACCAGCCCAGTATAATATATTAAGACACAGAAAACTGAAAGGAAATATTATCTTGGCTACAGAATCGATCTTACTAACACTGACACTACCCGTCTTCGTCATACTTTTAAAGTTTCGGTATTTAGCATTACCCCTCAGACAGTATAAAAACATGGCGAAGCAGGTGTCATGGTGACGTTGTTTGTTATTATCACTGATAACCGTGTGTCCGTTGATGTCTGTTGTTACTGCTCGTTGATGTACCCGTTGACCTCCGCTGTAGCTAGCCGTTGTAAACTCGGGACGTTTGTCGTTGTCCTGGATTGGAAGATGAAAGTTTTACCTTTGATTAGTAACGGATATCTGACAATGATATTTCGAGATGAAATGTTAAAACGTTTTTACGCTCACATTTCGCCACACGAGAGTTTAAATGGGTCAATGAATATCCCACGGTAACTAGTTGATATGGACGGATGCTGATGATGATGATTGATGATTTATGGCCACTTGTGTGCATATGGTACGCTAAATGGGCTGAGCGACCTCCAAAGGTAATGAAGTGAACTAAAAAATAAACACCCTTCAGATATGCCCACGCCGAGATTCGAACACGGGTGGTAGTGATCTGTGGTCTAACACGCTACCGCTAAACCACTAAGCCGCCCTATATATTGTTATGAAATATTTTAGTGGTATTATTATT
This sequence comes from Paralvinella palmiformis, assembly GCA_025642065.1. NCBI lineage: Eukaryota > Metazoa > Annelida > Polychaeta > Terebellida > Alvinellidae > Paralvinella > Paralvinella palmiformis. The sequence goes on from JAODUP010000002.1 coordinate 1,195,320, forward strand.
ATTATTATTATTATTATCTAACTAACCTCGTCCGAGTCTACGGGTCCCTCACTAAGGCCAGTCTTAGTGAAGTAGTTGACGCCGGCGTATTCGACTAAAGCGGCGAATACGAAACTAAAACACATCAACAGATATACGTCTAGGGCCGTTGAGTAAGATACCTTTGGGATACCTTCTCTGCCTGTTAGGCCAACTGTACAGGTAGTCAATAACGTCGTAATACCTAGATAATGACAGAAATAATGTGATGATGATGATGACGGGGATGATGATGATGATGATGATATTAATAATGATGACAGCAACAATACTAATAATAATTATTATTATTATCATTATTATTATCAGTTATTATCAGTAACAGTATTTGTGTAGGTGGTAGTTGTTGTTTTCTTGCTGTTATTGTTGTTGTTATTATTGGGTTAGATAGTAAACACAAATTATTGAAAAATAAAATACTATAATATTAGGTATTATTATTATTATTATTATTATTATTATTATTATTATTATTATTATTGCTGCTAGTAGTAATAATAACAGTAGTAGTTATTGTTGTGGTATCGTCATATTCATCATCATCTTCATCATCGTAAATAATAATAATAATATTATATTATATTTATTATTATTATTATTACTATTATTATTATTATTATATTTATTATGGCAACAAACCTAACTCTAGTGATTCATTAGCGTTTTGCAAAGATGATCAATTTGCTAAAAGAACGGTATTCAAAGATAATAAAAGTATCTAGTTTATTTCTGGTAGTGAATGAGATAATAAGACATTCCACTGGATAGAGCCAAATATTCTAGACGATCCATCATTTCCAAATCATCAAATATATTATTTAGGATTGGCTCAGTTGGTCTTATCCCTGGATCGTAGGTGTTCGCTCGATTGCTTTTCCATCACGTGACATGGGTGTAGAAGAAATAAAGCGAAACATTCCCATTCGGCAATAATTTGTTTCCCGGCGACAATCCTTTATATTGCTCCACTTCCTTCCTGATCCAGTCATGTGTACGTTGACGGTTCCGTATAAAATCATTTGTGGATTTTGGTTTTATAATAATACTCACCGAGTGTCACTCTGGCCGGTGCCGCCTCTCTGTTGATCCAGAAGCTGACCCATGACATAATCACGTTCAAATAGGTCGGCAGATAGATCTGGAGAAGGTAGTAGCCGATCTCTCTCGTCAATTCGAATTTCACATCCAGAACGGAGCGAATTTCTGGAACAAATGTTTACAAGACGGCATCGTATTTCTACCCGACACCAGAATAGAATAAATATAGACATTCTACACGGATCCTGGACCATTCCCTGGCGCGTCCATTAGACAATGGAATCCTGTTTCCGGTGTTAGCCTTAACTATTTGCGTGTTATATGAGTTATTTTACGTTGTTCTACCGACAGAAAGGGCCATTTAATATCTGTTCGCCAAATTACAGATACAATTATACGGAGATGAAACTACAGAGATTTATTCTATCCTATCTTAATTGATTTACATTCACATTCATAAAGAAGTAGAGAGTGTTACCTATGTTAGTTTTTAGTGTCTTATTACCGGTTGTTATATCTCCAAGTCTGAACTGAGCCATCTTGATATCTTGATATTTTTTAACTGGCGTCTTGACGTCAAGCCATTCGTAAACAACATCTTGTGTCGAATACCCGACTAGATCAAAACAAATACTAATATGGTCAGTTTAAATCGATAGTAGTCGTAGTAGTAGTAGTAGTAGTAGTAGTCGTCGTAGTAGTAGTAGTAGTAGGTCTATCTCCAGGGTAATTTTACTAATTAACAGCTACTAATAATAATATTACTACTACTACTACTACAAATAATAATAATAACAATATTAGTATCTATATATTTCCCTGTTTTCATAATCACATACATTTTATAGTTGAGCCAATTTAAACTGTTCTGTTTTAAAAAATACGCTAAATATGCCCCCAAATTTTAACAAGTTTAATATGATCAGACTCGATATATAACGTTATACTTACAACTACCAAAGGCAAGAGGACACTGTTGGCTATCTAACGGATATCTTTCCAGGTGCATCGGACACGAGGACTTCACCGTTAATCTGTTAATAATTTAGTCACAATTTTATTATTTACATCGACGAGAATAAAGAAAATGTTTACAAAATAAACTAAATATAGTGAAATGAAAGATGAAACATCCTTCTGTCATAACCCATCCGGGGTTTGAACATTAAGGAAGAATGTAAATGATAGACTCAACAATTAAATAATTAATATGAATTACAATTTATTGTATAACAATTACAGTTAATCCTCTGTTAACCAACCATCGGTTAACAGAAATATTCGATTATCCGTTACAGAAATATTTGCCAGTAAGTACAGGTATGACGTTAAACATTCGAGAGAAAATAAAGTTCGATCATCACGACTTACGATCTAGATATGAAATAGAACTTTGGCCTACTTTTAATTGAGTTTATCGAAATTGGACTGTAATTAACATATGATCTCCATACCTTTGAGAGTAGAGTATTTTGCCGGTTGGCGTTATTCTAAACAGTTTATTACTGCTGGTAACCGTGTGTAGATATGACGTCATGCCGTTCAGGAAGAACGTATCCGGCTTCCAGAGATTGTCGAACATGGTCACGCTCGGCCGGATTTCGTTGATGTCTTTGATTGGTCGGAAGCTGAGTCGTGTATCTTCCCACGATTGACGGAAATAACAGTTGATCGAATACATCTGTAAACAAAACAGATCCTGATTAATGTCTGGAAGTCCGTGAGATCATTCTAATACACTGCACAATGATCCAGTCACGCTCAAATCGGCGTGACTAGTGTATATGTGTGTGTGATTGTTTGTGTGTGTGTGTGTTTGTTTGTATTTGTGTGTGCTTGTTTAGTTGTGTGTGTGTGTTTGTTTGTTTGTGTGTCTGTGTGTGTGTGTTTGTTTGTTTGTTTGTGTGTGTGTGTTTGTTTGGTTGTGTGTGATATATATATATATATATATATATATATATATATATATATATATATATATATATATATATTATTGTATCATTCGCATCAAACCGTACCATATCAATCTCTGATAAGAATGTCATACTCCGTATTAATATATTGACTGTCACTTTGAGTGGAGGACCTATAATGGAAGCAGAACATTCAATCAATCAATAAATGACTGACAGATATACCGGCGAGTGATTTAATTTAAGACAGGGGACATTATGTAAATATTGATTATTGACAGTATCATATCAGACAAGTTATCCGTTCGCATCGCTGTTGGATATCAAATGTAGCATAAATCAGAGAATCCTGACGACCAAATCTCATGATGTGAGAATTATTGATTCTGTCTCGTCGTTTCACTTGTTTAATTCATTCATGATGTCAATTGTTTTTCGAATTGTTGATATTTCTCCTTTTTTCCAGTTTTGCTGAAACTCGATGACGTCATTGGCTCGATGACGTTTGGTAGCCTAACGCCTTAACGTTTAACAAGTCTAGTATATTGCCTCCGTGATGGTAATATCAGATATGATGAGTGCTGGGTGGTACTTTAATACGATGATGATGATGATGATGATTGTTGACGATGATGACAGTTGATATTAATAACATTATTATTAAAACACACTCACTCCTATTTGGTAATACGTGGCATTATGATAAATTCTAAACTAATAATAATAATAATAATAATAATAATACATGGATATCCTAATTGTAACAATTATCTAAGAAAAATGGCACCCGAGTATATATATATGTGTGTGTGTGTGTGTGTGTGTGTGTGTGTGTGGTGTGTGTGTGTGTGTGTGTGTGTGTGTGTGTGTGTGTGTGTGTGTGTGGGTGTGTTGCGATAAAAGCATACAGCGATGATAACATGGTTCCTATACCCAAGGAAAAAATATTCCGGCCCTTTTCCATGACAAAATTACCATTTTCAAGGACAAAGTATACAAGATTTAAAGGTAAGAAATCAAAATATGTGGGAAAAGCATATATTTAATCAATGTATGATCGATTATTGACATGTTTATAGTACAGTCTCCTCCTCACCCCTTCTAGCTGTCTGATCCACCCACTTTTATTTAAATTTTAACTAACATGGGATATCAAGACTGTGTACTGGTAATCTTTTTCTTCTACAATCGAAGATTTCTTCTACAGGCATAATATATGTTTTGTAAAATTCCATGACATTTCCAGGACTAGCAGGAAAATTTGATTTTCCAGGTTTTCCAGGACGCGTGGTAACCCGGGATAAGCTAGATTGGTGATAGGAAGGAAAAGAATAAAAACGGTATATTTTTAATGGGCCATTCCGATGGCACAGTGGTTAGAGTGCTGCAAATATCCAGGTCATGGGTTCGAATCCTACTTCTATCTGTGTTTGTTGGATTTGTTTAATCATGTCAGACGTCCCATAGCCACATATCCCATGTGTCGTCATCATCGATGCTAAACAACGCCATTCAACAACAACAACATAACCCTTGTCATAATCAAGATCATCCTTGATCGTCGAACATCATCATCATAAGCTCAGGAGATAAGTTCATAATTAGAAATTATATAATTCCTAGAAGTATTTATACTTCATTTAGATTTAAGCGTTTTACTTCTTTTCTGTTTCCCTTTTTGGGTTTTACTTCTGTTTCCCTTTTTGGGTTTTACTTCTGTTTCCTTGTCTGGGCACACTTCTGTTTAAAACATTCTCGGATTTAAAGAGTTTGTGGAGACTACCATATCCTGATGTACATAGCTCTATGCCCGTTAGGCGTCACTTTGATCGCTAAAATAGAGCAATAATCCCATAGAAGAGATTAGTTTCTTCGGGAGTCAGACTTCGGAGAGGACAGATTATGGTTGGTTATACCCTTGTCAGGTCGGAGACTTGGATCTGTATATATATATATATATATATATATATATATGATGGATAGCATCAAATATGACATCGTGGCTTTGGTTCAATAGATCATGTTTGACATGATTATTCACTAATGCGGCCACTCCAAGTATAAACACCACCCTCCCGTACTCGGTGTGACTCTCCGCATAACGGTCAGTGGGGTGTGATTTAATTAAGAATGTGTCAAAAATATTACATGTACTCACCTCCAAATCCTGGTCTCAGTTGTTTGTTGTAGTTCTTGACGAGGTTATCCAGGAGTAAGGTAATGTTTTGTGGAACTGTTCTGTTGTTTGTCAACGGCGTTGAACACCACTAATATATATATATATTATATATATATATATATATATATATATATATATATATAGATATAATTATCAGAAAAATGGATACACACAAAAGTGCTGCCCAAATAGCTCAAATTGATTATTTAAAAACGACCGATGTGTGCTGGTCCGTTTTTACCTATTTCTCCCCCCAGTTACGCGCACACAACAATTATCTTCTACACTGAAGACAATTCTAATGTAGAGAAGATAGATACGACATCAAAGAACAATCAATTCCGTTCTTTTATTGATTATCTCCTTGTACGCACGTTTCTTGATGCGTACCAGAGTACAAACATCGGTGAAATAAATCAGTTATAAACGGAATTAATTTCTTGCCTGGTCTTGTCCACTCAGAGGTCCTCTAGGTAAACCGGATGCCAATAATGATGTCATTGTTGGGGGGTTTAGAGTTGATAGCATTCTAATGACTAAACTCGTTTATGACATTCATCAAATGTCAGATGTCTCCATAGATCCCGTACTGGATTATGCTGTGTGTTAAAATCGCGAAATTATGACGGCTTAATATGACATCCTTAATAGAGAGAAATCGTATCTGAAGTCACTACATCGCTGATGTGTGAAGATGACCCTCTATCACGGTTACTTCAAAGGCTCTTTAGTTTAGTCAAGAATCAATACATCGCAGCCATTTTCGGTCGTTCTGGAGACGTTCTATTAGGGAATGTGACATTATTCACTTGTATCGACTCTACCCCCTCACATGATGGACCCGTACAATTAGGTATCAGTATTAACCCCACGGGGAGTATTTTGATTCTACCCAGTGATGATAAGCTCATTATCCATTTTTTCCATCGCCTTCCAATCGGCATCCCGTTCATTATTGTAGAATCACCGAACGAGTAAGCAACTAAAAGGTCAACAGCTAATTGATGGATTCGAGCCTAGAACCTCAAGGTTTCCAGGTGAACCACCATGCAGAACAACTTCACGTAGCACTGAACGGTGTCGTGGCGAAGTTGGTAGTCTTCTATACTACAGACTTCTGGGTCGCGGGATGGACTAAGGCTTCGGACTAATCATCCCATTTCCCTAGCGATTAGAGCCTCGGTTATGTGTCATAGATGTGAGCGGTGTCGAGGTTAAACAAAGCAATCACTCAACTGCCTCAGCCAATATAATTTATAATTAATTGTTGTGTTCTAAGCTGTCGTGTGACGGGTTAAAGTATCACCAACCACGGCGTTTGTTCCGTTTATCTGGCCATTTAGCTACCATCAACAACAAAAACCCAACAAGGATCAATCATTCTGCCATTCGTCGTCCACGTTCTCATCTCATAGGCCATTTATTTACAATAAACAACGATAAACATTTCTCTGAGGATCAGCTCCTCCTCTCTCCATTTAGAATACCGTAACAAGAGCTTATGTTCCTTTTATTCCAGTCTGTTACGAGGCTTATCACCAGAGCCGGGAAATGTGAAAAGCGGAAAATGTGAACACAGGGAAATGTGAAAAACAGAAAATATGAACACATGGAAATGTGAAAAAACAGGGAAATGTGAAAACGGAAAATGTGAACACGGTGAAATGTGAAAAACTGAAAATGTGAAAACAGGGAAATGTGAAAAGGGTAAAATGTGAACACGGAGAAATGTGAAAAATTGAAAATATGAACACGGGAAAAGTGAAAAACGGAAAATGTGAACATGAGGAAATGTGAAAAACGGAAAATATGAACACACGCAAATGTGAAAAACGGAAAATATGAACACACGCAAATGTGAAAAACGGAAAATATGAACACAGGAAAATATGAAAATGGAAAACTTGAACAAGGGGAAATTTTGAAACAGCGCGAGATAAAACAAAAAAGATTATATGGTATTTATTATTGGCGCGCTACTAACAAAGGCAAAGACATCAAATAAACATATAGACGCTCAAGTCTGTGGGTTCAGAGTTCAGATTTGGTCCACTCTACCTTTCTGACTAACTGACTCATTGATTCACTCACCGACTCATTAACTGACCCATTTACTCGTTCGCATAATGACTCACCCATTCCCCGCTTACTCCCTATCTCGTTCAGTAATTGACAAAAAATATTAGACGTGGTCTAAATTTTGCAGGCTATGGGTTCAAATCCGGCTCATAGCCGTGTTTCTGGGATATGTTACGCCAGTGGGTCGCTTCACGACCATAACTCAACATTTTCAGAAAGTCAGTTTGGTGAGATCCTTAATGGCAATATTTACATATCTCAGTGACGTATTTTCACTAGATTAGACCCATTTTTAAAGCAGGTGTCAATCAAAGATAACGTTTAAGATTAAATCATTTGTTTCGTACAATAATCAATGATCTAGTTAATTAGAGCGTGTGACACGTATCCACGGCTCATTTAGCCTACTACGTGCACAAAAGTGGCCGTAAAACACCAATCATTACTATATATCTAAGGTGAAGGTGGCCAATAGTGGTACAATGTTTACAGCTGTCTTAAATATATAATAGAATAGCCTGTTCTATGCATATAACAACACGCCTGATCCGCACTAAGAAGGTGGGATATTTTAACATCTGTTTTGTCATACGTATTCGTTTACAAATCGTTCCAGGTTCGGACCGGTCAGTTTTATATTCTCGCTCCGTTCACCGACGTTCTCTTTCAGGGCGGATGATTACAAAATCTGTGCACATATTTCGTAATGATGTCAGCGTTTTAGCACCTAAACGACTCCCAGTGGAGTATATTTTTCAATTTTATACCAGAGTAAAAACGGCGTCATCATTGTTTAGTAATGAAGTCAGATTTCCGCGGAGTTCGTCCGATTCTAGGTCGTCGCATCCAAAATGGCGTCGTCACGCGAGATTCCACTCAAGCAGACAAAAACCAGGGCGCAGTTTAATGATTTTACCAGTAAATGATACAAATAATAACCGAAATTTAAACTAATATCCGCAATATTTTTCGTTTTGATATAAAGATACCCAATTAAAAAATCTCCCCCCGTCACCTTGAACTTGAACGATCCAGAATTCGGTCAAACTGACTGACGGCAGCAGAACCGGTTTAAATTTAGCGTCGAGACCAGAAAACTCGACTCCTTTTGACGATTGTTAATTACCGGTCAAGTCCTCGAGTCCTCGAGTCACGGTTCATATCTCTCAGCCGGTAAATACCGGATATAACCGAATGATGGTCGACTCGGTGGCTGGCCGACTACAAAACGACTGATGTGTATTCTGTAAACAAATCGAGAACTGATCAAATAACAAGAACTCGAGCTGGGTGTAAATCTTCAAAGGCCATACCGCCTCATATCGGGGATATATTACTCGTTTTATCATCGAGAAGCGCATCTTTTGTGGCGGCTTGATGCTCGACCGGTAGAAATACAACTCCGAGATGGAGTCTACTGGCTATATTGTTAACATTCCTGAAGACATCCGGGGATGATACAGCAAGTGACAGCTGTTATCAGTGATTTAGTGGCGATGGTGGCGAGGATGCCGCCGAATGTCTAACAGCTATCCTACAGCATGGTGTGTGTGTGTGTGTGTGTGTAAGCGCGCGCGTGTTTGAATTAGGAGCTTGTCGAGTGATCGGTCGAGATACATCGGAGATCACATATCCCTATATCAAAAGGATCTGGATCGTAAAACAACATTAGATTGTCGGTGGTGAACTCTCGCCGGGTGATCCGGATAAACATCCGCGGTATCCGAGATGTGTAAATGATCCGTAATAAGCGATCACTGAGTGAGCGTATACAAGATTGTGTCAGGATACTACTACATGTATTTGTATTTTTTGGTTAATATCTCCCACCCTCCCTCTCTCTCTCTCTCTCTCTTATATATAAATATATATATATATATTATATATATATATATATATATATATATATAATGGGATAGTGATTGTAGTAGAATTAACAAAAGAGTTATCATATTATCATTAACAATAGCTTCATACCTTCACTAACTACCTTAACATTTGTTGTACTGTGACTAACGTTAGTAATATCCTTACGTCATGTCTTAGATAACATCAGAAATAAGTACTTAGGTGTCTTTAATAGTGTTAGTATCAAATGTTAATATACTATGTATATATAAATATATATATATATATATATATATATATATATATATATATATATATATATATGACAAAGGATGGTAGGAAAGTAGAAAATTTGTAACAAATGAAAAACTAATCAAATCAGTCATTATATTTAAAGACAAAACAGTTTGTTTATCTGTTAAATAAATAAGATTTTACTCATGATATAAATCATTACATAACCCGTGAGCCATTTAAACCCATATAAACCCATAAGATCAATAGTTATTTATAACACATGGACCAGTAAGTTAATGATTGTCTAAAATTTATGCCCATTCATTTAGCCAGTGCCCCTGATGCAGAACGTTGGTGTGTGTCTGTGCGTGCGTATGTGAGTGTGTGTGTTTATATCTGTTTCTGCATGTGTGTGTATATATATATATATATGTGTGTGTGTGTGTGTGTGTGTGTGTGTGTGTGTGTGTGTGTGTGTGATATTTATACGAACCCATTAAAGAAGCCAGCAAGTAAAGTGGACCCATTAAACTTGCAGCTATGTAAAATGTAGGCCCATTAACTAGGGCTCTTATATAACATTAGACCCCATTTAAGAGCTTCAATATAACAATCCATAAAATAAATCTGTACACAACGGATGTCGCGACCAAGCCAATATGTACACAAAGGGCATATATATATATATATATATATATATATATATATATATATATATATATATGGGTATAATAAAGTATAAGTGTGGAAACCCTGACCTTGGCCGTTGTATTTGTCTGACACTGTGTGTGTGTGTTCGTGTGTATGTGTATGTTAGGAGTGCTAAATAAGCCACTGGCACAGATAATAACTCTGGGTGATTCATCAGGTCTCGAATAATGAAACCTAAAGCACTGAAGCAACACTAGGGATTATCATTCTAAAAGAAGTAATATCAGCCCAGTTAATAAGTCGCTCCTTCGGGGGGAAACAACTCCAAAAGCCTTCAGTCTCAGTTCCTGAGTGTATAACTCAACATGGCGCCGGTGATACTGTCTCAGTTATCTCTCTAACAACTTTATGATATATTTATAGTCATCTACCATTGGTTCTTTTCATTCCGAAGATTCCCGAAGTAACTTTAGAACTGGCCAATCAGAGACCGGATAGCATATTTTGGCAGGAATTACAAGACACCAGCAGCTGAAATAGTTTCATCTAAATCTGAAACATCGGCTCTGAAATATGGCCGCAGTCTTTCCCCAGTGATTAAAGTAGATACAGTGATTAAAACTATATTATTAGTCTGTTTGTTTTGATTATCGCTAGAAACCTCTTTTGTTTCTAGAATATTCTGACGTCTGCCATAATTATGGCCATGCACAAATAAGTTAAAAACATATTTAATAGTGGAATCAGTGTCCATTCGATTACAGATCTACGGAATAGTGGTGTATATTTCAAATTCTTTATCAGCTGAACGATCCTCCATAGTTTGTCCCATTTCTTAGACCACCTATAGAAATAAGTTCCTAGTCCAATATGTTTATATTACAAGCCTAAATATAGCATTTACGTTTAGCCACAAGTTTTAAGACTGGGGTACGATTATTTCAGTGAATACTGAATTCTGATTAGACTTTCATACTCGAAGGGGAGTGATTATTTTCTCACAATGCAGTTTCTTTTGATAATATTTTCAGTCATAACTAACCAACTCACTAATCAAATGGCCAAAATAGATAATAGTATTTCAGTATTATTCGATATTATATCGATATTACAACCAAGGGGTGTTTTGATAGAGTAAACGCTATAAATATCTGCTCCCTATGACCGTTATTAGGAAGCGCGTTTAAAAAACCTAGCCAGCTCCTGATTGGGTGGCCAATTTGCCGAGGATTGCTGATCTGCATAAGAAGGACCTTTGCTGTATTTTTTTCTCCTTGTTTATGGTGTTAAAACATGTATTATTATTGAAGGTGGACATCGACATTTCCCTCTACAAGGATCGTGTCTTAACTCACTTTGTGGGTACAATCTTAGTTTATCCGGTAGTCCTTCCTCGGTTTGATGAGTTTTGGGTAAAGAAAAACGGCGGAACTAATCAATGACAGGTAGAAACAACGAGTGTTAACCAATTTGTTTATCTTGTCCTATACTTTATTAGCACTAAATATAACACGTGTAATGTAATTGTATATTTAAAAAAAAACAAATTGGGAAATAGACTTGTTATGGAATAGTGTCAGGTTACTATATTTGTGTCATAATTGCATTCTTTATTTTCTGGTCCTAATTGCTGTTGATAACAGCAATAACAGTTAATTTTATTGTTGTTGTTTTTCGTATAGAAAATTTAATTATTATTAAAATTATTATGGGTCTGTAAACTAGAAACGAAATTTAATAGTCACAATACAAAAATAGACGATATCTTAAATGCAATTTAGGCGAAATAACAGAATTTTAATAAATAATTTAATATGAACCTGATTTGTATCTAGATCTACTCGGTCAGTTAGTAATGTGTTTGTATTTATGTGGGATATGAAGATGGGTGGAGAGTTTCTCGAATAGTGAAAACAATATCTTAACTCCGAACAATAACAATTATATACTGTGACGTGTAGATTCTCTCTCTCTCTCTCTCTCTCTCTCTCTCTCTCTCTCTCTCTCTCTCTCTCTCTCTCTCTCTACTCTCTCTCTCTCTCTCTCTCTCTCTCTCTCTCTGTTGTGTGTGTGTGTGTGTGTGTGTGTGTGTGTGTGTGTGTGTGTGTGTGTGTGTGTGTGTGTGTGTTTCTTATGTGTGAGTATCCAAGTGTAAGTGTCATTTTCATGCCTGTTGACCTGCGTCCGTTAATGTAGG
>JAODUP010000002.1:1212500-1235000 GCA_025642065.1 Paralvinella palmiformis
GTTTCAAGGAATGTTCGGGATTTGTTGACTCTCTTGCTACAAACACTGGCCATCTGTTGATCTTAGGTGATTTCAATATACATTGAGATTGCCAGAGGAATGCAGATACCAAACAACTGGTTGACATTCTTAGATCTGCCAATCTCAGACAGCATGTCCAAGAAAGAACACACAGACATGGTCACATCTTAGATCTTGTCATCTCCCGTGATGATAACAATTTGATTAAAGGTGTGTCTGTGTCTTCCATGCTGTCTGATCATTTCCTTGTTAACATTAATGTATCTTTACATAAACAATCTGTTTCAGCTAAAGTTATTTCATATAGAAAATATAAATCGATTGACAAGGAGGATTTCTTGCTGATCTGCGAGTCTCTTCACTGGTATTGGATCCACCGGATGATGTAGATCAACTGGTGGATCTCTGGTGGATCTCTGTGATAGTACATTGTAGATGAGCAGACACGTTTAAGGACAAAAGAAATGCAAGAAGACCAATGCTTCCATGGTATAATAAGAACACACAAGCTACAAAGAGACACAGAAGGTATTGTGAGCAGCTGTGGATCAGGACCAGTTTGTGTGTTCATTGTGAAATGTTCAAGGTCAGTAAAAGTCTAGTTAAAAATACCCTTGCCTCTGCTAAATCTGAATATTATAATAAACCGATCAAAGCATCCAAGGGAAAACTGTCCTTCAAAATAATATCAACTCAAATAAAGATATGGCCCATTGTTTTAATAACTTCTTCTGTCCAAAAATATTAAATATACATAGTGGGTTCCAGTCCAGCACTTTATCACAGGGTAAGCCATTGGTAGAAGAGTCCTGCATATCCATGATGGATACATTTGATCCTTTTAAACAAACTGATATCAGACAGTTGCTGAAAAGGTCATCTAATGCTTTCTGTGCAGTTGACCCTATGCCTACATGGCTTGTGAATTATTGTCCGGACGTCTTGAATGGTTTCGATCCTATCTAGAACAACGCTCCCAGAGAGTGTCTGTTCATGGTATTTTATCTGACGTTCAGTTTTTGTTACCTGGTGTACCACAAGCTTCAGTTCTTGTGCAACCCAATTCTTCAAAAAACTACATTGTTTACCTGTTAGACAGCGTATCCATTTCAAGATTGTATTAATAACTGATAAATCTGTTAATCATATGGCGCCAGAATACCTGTGTGAACTGGTGTCCATTAGAAAGTCATCCCGAAAACTCAGCTCATCCGGTCAGATACTATTGTAGGTACTTGTGTCTTGGGTTCAAGTCAAATGGTGATTGCCGTTTTGTGGAATAGGTTGCCGGCAGATATTAGAAATGCGTCGTCTCTTGAAAATTTTAAATCTCTTCTAAAAACACACCTGTTCAAGTTCGCTTTCACCGATAAATAATTATTATCTTTTAAATCGATTACAAGGTTTTTTACAGACATATTATTTGGGGTATTATTATATTACATATTGAGTTACAGCGCCATTGAATGGCTCCTGCTAGTAAGAGCGTTTTATTAAATATATAATATTATTTATTATTATTATTCAGTAGTACGTTTGACAATGTGCGGCGATATAAAACAACCAAGTGGGGTAGAATCCCAGCATTGCCGTTTTCTCCAGGATGTTTCATCCATTGGTGAAAGGCCCCGGTCTGATTATATGATTTCCTCAGAGGATAAATAAGGGCGCCTTCGTGGTCTAGCGGTAGCGTGCTGGACCACAGATCACTACCACCCGTGTTAGAATCCCGGCGTGGCCATATCTGAAGGTTGTTTCGTCTTTCACTTCGTCTCATTACCTTTGGAAGTCGCTCGGCCCATTTAGCCTACCTTGTGAACAAACGTGGCCGTAAAACATCAATCATCATCATCATCCCATGATAAATAATTGGTTGTGGGTGATCTGTTTGGCCGCGGCGCTAGTCACACCCCACAAACACGTGTATGAGTCGGATTCGAACCAGAAACCATGAGGTAACACAATGTTCTAGCCACTGGACAATCGACGATCATTACCCATAAAGCAGCGTCTATTTACCTTATGCTTCACAAGTGTGATTGACGTGTACACTTCAACACATAATTTTATATATATATATATATATATATATATATATATATATATATATATATATCCTGATATAGATAGTACAGGATCTGCACAGTAGTAGTGAGTGAGTGAGTGAGTGAGTGAGTGAGTGAGTGAGTGAGTGAGTGAGTGAGTGAGTGAGTGAGTGAGTGAGTGAGTGAGTGAGTGAGCGAGCGAGCGAGCGAGTGAGTGAGTGAGTGAGTGAGTGAGTGAGTGAGTGAGTGAGTGAGTGAGTGAGTGAGTGAGTGAGTGAGTGAGTGAGTGAGTGAGTGAGTGAGGCGGTGAATCAGTCAGTCAGTTATTCAATCAATCAATCAGTCGTTCAGCTAATCAGTCGGTCTCTCAATCAGTTACTCAGTCAGTTAATTAATTAGTTAGTCAGTCTATCAGTATCTTATTCAACTTCAACTCCGCAGACAGTTGTAGCCGGATGGCAAGTCTCTATATAATTCGGGGGATCTAAACGTAACATTATTTGTCTGGATGAAGCACACCACAGACAGATGCAACATTGGTATTCGATCCCACGATCCGTGGGTCTACGTTGTACTGGTCTGTCAACTAAACCACTGTAGAAACCAGCCTAACCCCACAACACACACGCACGCACACACACGCACACACCGCTTCACAACCACACCCTCCCTCTCTCACATACTGACACCTGTCATTATCACCTAATCCCATCTTCCCATCAACTAATGTCCACTATGATGATGTTGGGCGTATCTTCTCGGAGAGATAACGTACCCGTCATTAACCGACATCTATCTCACTGAGACGACGACTACGACCTCGACTTATTGGCCGCGGCTAAGGATCAATCCCGCAGCTCGTTGCTAGGGACCCCGACGAGAGTCTAAAACGTTACCGAGGATCCGGAAGGCCGTTATTACCGTCCCTAAATTTGATGGACAATAACGGACGATGTCGACATTTCATAATACCAACCCCATGCGGCCATTACGCCGCAGTTGGTGCCGGCGTTGTTTATCGTGCCGCGACACGGGTAATTATTCCAGGTATTGGACGGTAATCTAACCTAGCGCAAGGTAATTAAAAGCCCTCGAACCGTCTAGTCATGTCGCTGACATAACCGTCTATGCCTGTCGCCTACATAACCGTCTAGTAGTGTCGTTGACATAACCGTCTAACCCTATCGCCGACATAACCATCTAGTCAAGTCGCTGACATAACCGTCTAGCCCTATCACCGACATAACCGTCTAGTCATGTCGCTGACATAACCGTCTAAGCCTGTCGCCTACATAACCATCTAGTCGTGTCTCTGGCATAACCGTCTAGCCCTATCGCCGACATAACCGTCTAGTCATGTCGCTGACATAACCGTCTAAGCCTGTCGCCTACATAACCGTCTAGTAGTGTCGTTGACATAACCGTCTAGCCCTATCACCGACATAACCGTCTAGTCAAGTCGCTGACATAACCGTCTAGTTGTATCACCGACATAACTGTGCTAATTTTCCCATCGTGTACCCGACCGGACTTCGACCGGAAGAGCCGCTTCTCGTAAGATGACTTGAAGGAGAATTAACGTCCAGATATTAAACGACGACCGTAAATTATTGACACCCCGAGACCATTCGGTTAAACCGAATTTGGTGCCTTTTTATGTTTTCATTATGGACAGCCGACCTCATGGTGTTATAGCATGGATTATTTTGCTTTTCATCAACCAAATATTTGTTTTGCGTATATATATATATATATATATATATATATGTGTGTGTGTTTGTGTGTGTGGGGGGGTGTATGTATGTATGTATGTATGTATGTACGTATGTATATATGTATATATGTATAAGTGTGTGTCTGTGTGTCTGTGTGTTTGCGTGCATGTGTGTATATGTGTATGTATATATATATATATATATATATATATATGTATATATGTATAGGTGTGTGTGTGTGTGTGTGTGTATGTGTGTGTGTGTGTGTGTGTGTGTGTGTGTGTGAGAGTGTGTGCGTGTGCATGTGCGTGGGTGTGCGCGCGCTGAAGCACGTGTGTATCTTTTAGGGTGGTAGTATTTTCCGTTTTTCTCATATAAGGATGACCATAATGATGACCTAACAACAGACACCTATCTATTCCCTATCACGTTAGTTTCTCCGAGGTATGTCTACGATGCTACATCTCTCGAGAACGGATAATTAAACGCTTCGGTTTGAGCCAACTTCGATATAGCCTTCACAAATGTGCCACTCTCTTCGCTTGAGTAATGTCTAACTTGAGTAATGTCTAACTGATCCTGAGAAGAAGAAAGATACACTCCTTCTGGAAGTCATACTTTCGAACACCAAAGAACGGATTTAGTATTTTACCAAAGATTACAAAATGATTCCAGCCCCCCCCCCCCAAGTTTATTAAATTCTTTATTAATTTGTGGTGATTATTTGGGATTTTTTACTCTCCAAATAATATTTTAAAGTTATTAGAAAGTTATATTTTTATGGCTCGTCCTTTTTATCTATAACTTATTTAAATATTTTTCATCTAGATGTGTATTGTGTAATTGTCATCCAATTGTGATGTTTAAATCTATATTTAACGTTGTTATTGTTGTTATTGTTGTCGTTGTTGTCGTTGTTGGTGTTATCTAGATGTAGATTGGGTCGGAATTGGAATTGATTATTTAAAAAAACCGAATTGGGATTAGAATTGAGAAATTTGTTATGAAATATTATATATTTATATCTATATTTTATTATTATTATTAGTAGTAGTAATAGTAGTAGTCATCATCGTCGTAGTAGTTGTTGTAATAGCAGCAGCAGCAAAAACAGTAGTAGTAGTGGTATTATTATTATTATTATTATTATTATTATTATATTAGTAGTAGTAGTAGTAGTAGTAGTAGTAGTAGTAGTAGTAGTAGTAGTAGTAATAGTAGTAGTAGTAGTAGTACAATAAACTGTATATAAGTGCCAAGCGGAGAATAAGAGACAACATTTAAACTGTCGATTGAACATCGAGGAAATAATCTGTAGAAATACATAACTAGATACAGATATAGATGTAGATGATGATGATTGATGATGATGACCGCCACCATGTATATATATATATATATATATATATATATATATATATATATATATATATATATATGATTACAATATTTCCTGTCTGATTCCATTGTCCAACTTCACCTTTGATTTTCTTCTTAACCTCTCGCTAGCTGTCGGCTACAATGACATTCCGTATTAATTACCATCAGTGTTCGGTCTGTGGAACAAATCTCCGACACTATTCCCGAAGAAGAAGGCTTAGAGCAGCGAATGTCGAAGGTTTACACTTGATGTATAAGTGGACGGCCAGAGATGACAGTTCTCTGGAGGGATTTGGGGGATTTTAATCCGCGGTTTCCAGGGGTTGGAGAGCAAAACTTAGCCTCACATCGTGATTAACTCCAACGAGAGAGGATTTCTTCTTCTCGCGTGTTTTTGTAACTGTTTGATTTTAGATAAGTCGAGAAGGCGTTCTGCGACTGTTGGCTTTCCCTTTGTCAACATCACATAACCATATGTTGAACCTAAAATATATATTTATGTGAGCGAGTGACTGAGTGAGTGAGTGAGCCAGCGAGTGAGTGAGTGAGCGAGCTAGCGTCTGGTGAGTGGCTGCGTGGGTGCGTGAGTGAGTGAGTGAGTGAGTGAGTGAGTGAGTGAGTGAGTGAGTGAGTGAGTGAGTGAGTGAGTGAGTGAGTGAGTGAGTGAGTGAGTGAGTGAGTGAGTGAGTGAGTGAGTGAGTGAGTGAGTGAGTGAGTGAGATGGTGAGTGAGTGAGTGGGAAATAATATGCCTCAAACGAACGGATTGTATTAATTGAATTTTTTTTATTTATTATGTTTATTCATTGTTTCAACATTTTTGAGTGATTTTAACATCAAACATGCGCATTTATATTTCTTTCAAATATTAGCTCACGAAGTCGTACATCAACTCCTGGCAGGAATATTTAAAAATAAGTTTTAAAAACTATTATCAATATTATTATTATTATTATTATTATTCATAATAGAAGCAGCAACAGTAGTACTAGCCAGAGTAGTTATTTTTAATTCGCATGATAAGTATTTGGTAAATGTAAAAGAAATTTGATGTTAAACGATTGGACATTTGTACTTGATGCTCTCCTCTCTGATTCCTTAACAAAACATGAATTTAATAATAATAATCTATATTTCATAAAGCGCCCTTACTAATGTGAGAGAATGGTGACGACGGGAACAAAACACCTTAGAGGCGAAGTTCATCCATTTAACACATTGCATGTATAAATATAACTGTTATACAGTAATAATAACCTTCTATATGTTAAGATAAACGTATTATGTATACTAGTGATAATGGGGAGGTGTACTTCGCTACGTTATGACATATTACTTTGTGTAGGTGTTAGAGTGAAGGTACGTACCAGGTTTGTCCGCGCGCGCGTGTGTGTGTGTGTATCCCTATGTTTGTATGCTGTCCACTAATGTGTACGTGTGTGTGTGTGTGTGGGTGCGTGTGTGTGTCATACCTTTTTGCCATACCTTAGCGTTGGCGATAAATGTATAAACGTGATATTAGAAAATATTGTTGAATTACTTTATATCAGAAATATAGAGGATATCGAAGATAGAGGGAACGGGGGGGGGGGGTTGAATCACTATAAAGGACTTTCCATATTGAAATGTGTAGTGCGTAATAAGTCAAGGTAAGTTTTCTTTGGTATTGTTGTTGTTTGTTTGTGTGTGTGTGTGTGTGTGTGTGTGTGTGTGTTTTGTCTGTGCGTGTGTATTCAGGTATATCAGTATATACGTGTGTTTCTCTGTGTCTCGACCAGTGAAGAGATTACGCTTGCCAGTAAACGCCGGATGTTTGTATTTAGAATCTTAGAGAATTGGTTACAGTTTCGTGTCGACGATTAATTGAACCTGATGGAGAATGACAAATTATTTGTTGTACTAAAGACAACCATTAGGGTGTTGTTATCTTACAATATCCGGTCACAAAACGACATCGATGCCTTAACGCCAAATATAAATAAACACCACAAAACACGCCGGCATTTAGTCGCAGCAAAGAATTATATTAACGACACATAAACGGGCGAAATAAGCCTTTCTTTAAAACCGTGCTACCTGGACCCAAACTGTGCCGACTATATATATATATATATATATATATGGGAGTATTTACGATTTTTGCTAACGACGATATGGCAGCCTTAACAGTCAGTACCAAGTCGGGGAAAGGTTGTATGTGAGAATAACCTGACATTTATATATGACGTATTAGCCAATAATAGGATGTGACATATTTATGATCGTCTAAAGCTGAACATAATCCAGGAATCGGAGAGACATATTAAGGTTTGACTGATTGCTTTGTTTAGCCCGTCTCGTCGACCGGCAACGCCCTTTAGGACTTCAGATGATAGGGTCGTCGGGCCTTTGCTGCCGAATGAAACATCCAATAGACGAGGATAACGGTGGGATTCGACCTCAGGGAGTGGGTGTTTCGTTTGGCCGCAACCAAGACATCTGACTGAGCTACGAAGACCTAGGGAAATAACTCGATATGATGAGACATTCTACAGAAATAGGCTCCTCTATGGTTCGACCTAAGAGCTCGACATCTGAATTGCTCTACGATATTAACTGTTCAACAACAGCGTCCTGTAACGTATAAAATAACAGAAACAGTAGCATCAACAACATTAACAACAACAACAGCCGTGTTTTTCTTGTTCATTTAATAATCAAAAATAAATTGAAAAAAGACACAGATGATCCTCTTGTTTGTCCGTCGTTTTTTTGGCGCACCGATAACTTAATACAGAGCTCTATTTTTAACATTCTACGGTGTGAGAGAGATTGCATGAGTAACAGGAGTATATATATATATATATATATATATATATATATATATATATATATAATATATATATGATAAATTGAATAAAAACAATTCAAACATTATTAAATAACTCCCTAGAGTATTATTAATTTTTATCATGAAAAATTAAAAAGCCAAACATAATTCTATACATATAAATAGAATACATTTAAAAAAAGACATATAACATCACCAATTAAGGACTTTTATTTGTGGATTTTAATAGGAATCTCCTGGGATCAGTGTTATTTATCTCAGTGTAGTGTATCCCGGAACAGATATCTACCATACAGCATCCGGACAGTCAGGTCAAGCGCGTCCTGTTCCATTCAGTATAAATAAACCTGTCATTTACCAGAACACCGTTGTTCCCGAACACATTTGAATGCAAATTAAATTTCCTCGACACCGATTCGTCGAGAACTCGCGCACCGAGCTAACGCCCTCTGGCGTCTTCACGTCAATCGAATTGATGAGTGACGTGGGACGGGATTTCGGACTTAGTCAGTGCTCCGCCAGAACGTACGCTTAATGCGGGATTTTCACCCGACCCCTTACCAATCACCCACATGTCGTGTACGCCCGATTAACCTCCACTTTACAGCTGATCTGCTGGCATTCTACCGGAAATGGCTTCATCGTTGACGCTGCAGCGAAGCAGAAATCGGCCACCAACACTCCGGGAAATTACATTTGGCGTTGTTGTTGTTGTTGTTGCTGTTGTTGCTGCTGTTGCTGTTACAGCTGTCCTTGTTGGTGATAATGATAATGCGGCAGCTGCTCGGTTGTTCTTTCGACCTTTGTTATGTTTCTGCTGTTTTTCTTTCGATCATCTTGGGCGAGTGATTCGATGGTGTAATGGTTGGAAAAGTGCGCCGTAAACTTCCAGGTTCTGGGATCGAATCCGACTCCTGTTTCCCTAAGGAGTCACCCTTCGACTATATGTCCTACCTGTGATCAGCGTCGCGGCTAATCAGTTCAACTCAACTTTTGACCACCAAACCCGATGGCTAGAGGATGTTTCATCCAGTATTTCACCTTCCTGCCTTTGTAGATCGCTCGACCTCTATCATCATCGTGTAGATGTTAATGCGATCATCGGACAACAATATTTTCTTCTTGTTATCATTCTGAGTGAAAGAATGTGTAATTTTGATTAGGTCGTCAACTTGTGTTTGTGTTCGTGTTTCTCTTTGTGTTTACAACTCTTACATAATAGCTTGTATTTTAGGGCTGCTTCCCTAGGTATTAAACCTCACACATGTGTCCCAGGTGTGACAAATGTCGATGTTAAACAAATAACTCACTCACTCATTCAGTCATTCACTCACTCAGTCCTGGTACTGAATACCTAGATATTTGCTGTTTGATTTAATCAATATAATTTAATCCTGTCTTCATACGATATTGTTTTGTGATGATGTTGTTATTATGGAGTACTGGAATAATATTATTTTCTAGTGTGGTCCCATCATCATCATCATCATCATCATCATCACCATTGTTCATGTTGTTGTTGTTGTTGTGACACTTTCTCGCCGGATCTGACCACGTTTTCGCCCTGATTCATTAATTTATTTCCTCATCTATCTATATCTATTTTAATAAAGTGAGACAGCCTGTGATTAGCAATTAGTAGATATATTGGATGGACACTGTGTCAAGGGAAAGTTTAATTAAGATACCTCCGTGTGGATACCTCAGATAGCAGCTCGTTAATGACTGGATCAAGTGTTGAAAGATGGTCGCCTTTGGTCTGTACTGCAACATTGACTGGTCTAATGCCAGATGGAGTAACGATTAATTAGGATGGGCAAACAGATGAGATGAATGTAAATGACAGGTGTCAATGTTGCAGGATTAAAAACGTATTAACTATTTTAAAAGTCCATATGTATGTAAAACGAGCTAATGTCAGAAGAATCCGTGGATTTAGTTGTTGATGAAACTAATAAATCCCTTTATTTTGTGTTTCATCATACCCCTTTATGTGTTAATGGTGCATAATTGGATAATTGTGTTTGCCTCAGTTTCGTACATTGTGTTTACAAAGGTTAATTACATGCGGGAAAACCAAGTTTGCTGTTTTAGAACCACCGTTGTGCACACGGAGGCAAAATGAACCCTGTGACCTCGAAAGGTAATGAGGTCAAGTCAAAGACGAAGGGTTTTTCTTACATAGCCAGACACGGATTTGAACCCGGATTCTGCAGATTGGTGACCGACCACGTTGCCAGTTATGACACGGAGACATATACCCGTATTTGTTAAACTACAGCGCAAACTTCAGATACTAGTGAATGGCTCCGTGTGACAATCGACAAATGTAAACAGATCCGGACCAATCGGGGGCGAGTGAGTGAGTGAGTGAGTGGTGGTGGTGGTGGTGGTGGTGGTGGTGGTGGTGGTGGTGGTGGTGGTGGTGGTGAGTGGTGGTGGTGTGTGTGTGAGTTGAGTAGTGATGAGTGAGTGGTGTGGTGGTGTGTGGTGGTGGTGTGGTGGGTGTGGTTGGTGGTGGTGGTGGTGGTGGTGGTGGTGGTGAGTGGTGGTGGTGGTGGTGGTGTAGTGGTGAGTGAGTGAGTGAGTGAGTGAGTGAGTGAGTGAGTGAGTGAGTGAGTGAGTGTTTTTTTACTTCAATGCTAGTCACACTGGGGATATATGACCGAGGGGTACAGCCACGAGAAATATCCTCCAAATTTTAAATGAAAAAGCTTCAACACTGACAAAGGTAATCTTGACAATTACAAGCATCAGTGACGTTTCAGAACGTCTGAAATCCCATCCCAATCTCCGGTCCGGACTGGTCTTTATATACTAAGGTAAATAATATCTTTATAGTAAACCACTGATCTGGAAAACTATTCCGATCTTCATCATATATCAGCACAATGTTCAGGCGGTAATGTGAACATATAACTGCCGAGGCACGAGTGTTGTGTCCTTAATTACTGGAATAAGAAATGAGAACAATTTCGGAACCCTCTTCCTGGAGGCAGCTCCAGATTCGTCGCCTTCCGATAAATCATTTCCATTTCCAGTGATGGATTCCGGAGGCCGATAATTATATTTGTGGCCTGGTATCTGGACATTTTACGACCTTCTAACCAAATCAAATATCCACAAGTGTGCGCCATTAGCCCGGCTAACAGTTGACCCGTAACGCCCGTTTAAGGATAGTTACTGCAGCGCCATCTGTGGCTGGGCAAATACGCGGAGAAAGACGTGCTCCAAATATTGGTATTAGATTAACAACATCCACGTCATTTATTAAGATTATAGGAAATTATGACTGATTAAAGTGAACTTTACTCGGCGTTTCGTTCAACGGAAGATGACTTTCATGTGCGGGTACGCTGCGTACAGACGAACCATGTTTATAGCGCACAAAATGTGTACAACTCTTGGACTTGACATTTACATACACGTTAGGCGGCTCCGAACGCGTTGATGGTGATGGGTTATAATTGGGAGATGTCTACCGAAACCTCGGCAGGTTTGAATAAACGCTTGTATAACCGACTGAATCCGGGATCACGGGTGTACCACTGACACCAATAACACCTCTGGGGCTACTGCCACTTACAAATCCGTGCTTTTCGGGATAGAAAGAAGCCAGCGAGTGAGCCAGGAGCCGACTGTGTTAAGGACACCACAACATAATTGTTCCGGACCTGGAACTTACGTGGATATGTGATATGTGGCTGGAAAATGCATGAACGAGAGATTAAGGATTATCAAGTCTATATAGTTGATCAAACAGGTGATAATACGATTGATGTTAAGACTTACCCGTTTTATCACTTGACAGGTTGTACCATTATCGGTGTCATGTGTATTAGTATATTTTGTCATGGAAACAAATCCTACAAATACGGACATTAGTCGGACTCGAACTCACAACCTGGAATTTTGCAGCGCCGCGTTCTAACTAGCCGGCCATCGCAATGCCGTATATACCTCTGTGATTATCTTTCCATCCGACAATTAGCGCAGTTATGTGAGATATTCACTGCTCATCGATGTCATAAATAAAACTGACATAATTTCGGTTGGTTTCGACATCCGAAATAAATACGTAACATTTCATTGATCTTATTTGCGGGCAAGGATGAAAACTTCATTTTAAGCGTTTTTTTCATTGTATAGGTTTCGTTATAAACGATTATATTGGCTATGAGATTAGAAAGGGCTGAGGTCAGGTCTGAAATGGACGTTTATTACAAAGTGACTTCATATATTCGGAGTACGCTGTATTTTGCGACATCGAGTTCGAGAATTAAAGCATCATTTCAACAAGACGAAGTTTTTCTGGCTGATTCCGCACCTCCCCCCTCTTCCGCCCAATGCTCGTTGTAGATGGGAGCTCCGGGAACGTTTATTGGTCCCATCTGTCCGTTAGGTAATTTGCGACCGCATATTGAACCAGGTGTACAATGACAACACATTTACAGCCTAGACGTGTATCGATAAATGCAAAACTTATGTGCGTGCATTAAGTAAGAATCGGGAAATACGTAAATCGATAAATCGGCACACAACACAATCAACAAGCCAAACTGAGACATTATGTAGC
The DNA here is from genome assembly GCA_025642065.1 of Paralvinella palmiformis. Lineage (NCBI taxonomy): Eukaryota > Metazoa > Annelida > Polychaeta > Terebellida > Alvinellidae > Paralvinella > Paralvinella palmiformis. Next base: position 1,225,067 of record JAODUP010000002.1, read on the forward strand.
CTAATCAATAAGCTGAAAACGGTATTATTTGGCTACAGTAAAACCGTGTCAGTCCGGATATGGATCCCGAACAGTCTAAGATTTAGTTAGATCATATGGGATAGAGTTCGCAAAAAGCGAGCAATTTCTATTTTAGAGAGAGAGAGATAGGGTTGTGTGTGTGTGTGTGTGTGTGTGTGTGTGTGTGTGTGGTGAGAGAGAGAGAGAGAGAGGGAAGTTTGCTATCATTGTCTTCCCCCAGCATCCCACAGTTTATATGCAACTTCCATAAATCGTTTCGTGCAAAGATGACGCTAATTTTTGTTGTTTCTGTCCAGCAATTGATCTTTGTTGATCAAATTATCTGTCTCCACTTTAAGTTATCAGCTAGCTCAAGGGCGGAGTAACACGGATACCTCCTAAACTGTTGGTACGGTTATATATAAGTATAGGTCAAAGGGCTAACAAGGCTAATCTTATTATATAACAAAGATATGGGAGTAAATTATGCATTTCGCTTTTAGCGATGAGTAGCACGCGTCTTTAGAATATTAATATGATTGAAAGTTTACTTAATGATCACTGTCATAACATCTTCCCCGTCTCTCAGTCATCAACTTCCCCCCCCCCCTCTCTCTCTCTCCTATCTATATATATATATATATATATATATATATATATATACATATATATATTCAAATTTTCTTTGATTTCAACTATAAATTCCTTCCCATATAACCTTCCCCCCCCCCAAGTTGGGTCAGCCATCACAGAGCTCTAGATTGAGTAATATTTGTTTGATTATGACAGAAGAAGAAAAACCATCTCTGCTCTTACAACATAAACTCGTGTCTAACATTTTAGTCATGTACTCCGCATCCATCGTCGAAGATGATGATGATGATGATGATGATGATGATGAATCGATGAGTGGGTTTATTCCAGATATCACAATAGATATATCTGAGTCAAATGGCTGTTGGTGATGATAACGATGACGGTTATTATTATTATTATTATTATTATTATTATAAATGAGGGATTAATAAACGTCCCTCTAAGATAGTAGCCACTCAAAGACAATTTACAGTAAAACTCCAGAATGAGGTACTTAAAATTTAATTTGGAAAAACCTGATGAGTAGGTTTTATATCTGGGAAAAGGTGAGTCTTAGCAAGAGATTTAAATGTTTCCAGCAGAAAAATACACACTAATCATCTCCTGTAGACAACAACAACAACAACAACACACACATCATTAATATATGATCAATGTTTTTATTCGATAAGCATGACACATGTACGACGATAATACCCAGCCACGGCGAGGGTCGACTAATTACCGACTAAAACCACCGAGGTATGGTAATTAGTCGGTCCCGTTGCCATTGGTTGCGCGATGAAGAAAAGCCGAGAATGCGAATGAATAATATAATTAAGGAATACCACCGTCCGTACACAGAAATATGACACTAAGTCAGGATGTATGGCGACTGAGTATTAAATCCAGGCAGGTAGACAGGTGAATATATGGAGTCGGATGTATCACTCTGGAGATGACAAACTTACCGTCGGCGACACACGGACACACACACACACACACACACACACATACACACACATACACACACACACAGACAGACACACACACACACAGAGACACACACATATATGTCTATATATATATATATATATATATATATATATATATATATATATATATACATTCACGCACACGAGGTTTATATATATATGCACATATATTTACATGGCGAGACGCCAATGATCAAATAAACATAGGCAGATGATCCTTACACCGCTACTAAACATCTACACTATGTCAACACGGAGTCAATTGCAGTTTGCCGATTGTAATTTGTCGATTGCAATTATCATTTAATTGTTATACCAATTGCAATTTGAATTTCCATTGGAAAAATTCCTTCTTCAATTCGTATCATGACAACAGCATATCGATATTAAGCAACAAAAATACTTTTGGTATTTAAATAATTCTCCCTCTGCACTAATCAAATATATAAAGTTCATTTTGTCACCATATTTTACGTTATGTTGTTATGTCATAGAATAAACTTTAACCGCAATTTTGTCTACGAAAGGAAAAACGAAGATAAACCTAAACTATATGTTAATAAACATTTGAACGAAAGAATTTTATTACAATGTTTATATTAGTTTAAATTGAAATTATAATATATATATATATATATATATATATATATATATATATGCGTGCGTGTGAGTGTGTTAATAATATATATATATATATATATATATATATATATATATATATATATATATTAATAAAACTTCCTACACGGTTACTTAACCAGTAGTTGAAGCATCACATCAAAGAGGGCAATATAGAGAAAATCTAAATCTCATCATTTTGACCATATCCTGGGATTCTTCTCAAATTCTTTCTAGAAATATCAATTTTAATATCTAATACATATTTCTGACTATAAGTTTGTTTGTCAATCTGTTATCAATGCCAATCAACACGGAGAACGTTATAAACGTCGAAGGATATTCATCCGAGTAACCTTTCACGGTATATGTCATGGGGACATTCGATTTGACCTCCTAAGTCATCTGAGGTCATAGAAGGACAAAGTGAAGCAATACTTGTCAAACAACTGTCATCTTCCACAGAAGCCGCATGCCCGGAAGCGGCATTAAAAAAGCGGGCATCGAGACCAGCATTAAATAAATGGGCCCCGAAAACTGCATCATTAGCGGGTCCCGGAACCAGCATTGAATCAACCAAAAATTCCCATAATTCCCTGTTGCAAGAGCCCTTTGATGGACAGCTAGCTCTGTGTTAGACGATCACGTGTTATAAGCCCTAACAGGATTTATGCGATTGCTACAGATGAAACAAATAACAATCTTGTTTGTCATCAAGCCCCATTAGCTGATAACTATTTGTCTATATTTTCCCAGAAGTCAACTTGCTTTGAGCCGTATATCTCTGGCACAAAGAATATAAATATTATATTTGAAATATTATAGTTATACACAATGACTATGATTACAATGAAGTGCTTGGGGGTATTTTTCTTTCACCCAGGTGGTAATCAACTGGGTACTTTATTACCCGAAAAACGCCTCTTAGTATCATTATTGGCGCAAATACCTCAGTTGGAATTTGAATCGATTAACAATTTCAGTTCCTCAGTGCAATTGACCCCGTGTTGGGGGGGGGGGGGGGTAAATGTTTAAGCTAAGTACAAGTGTCAGAACCGGCATCGTAATATATTTGTTGTCATAATATGCTCCCAGCACAAGTACACTCGGTCCTAATGAAGACGAACATGCATATAATACAACAGTTTTTTTACATATTGGCATGACTTCAATGTCGGATGCTCGGACGCACAGACGCACGAACGTGCGTACACACTCATAGCCACGCATGCACGCACTCACGCATACCTTTGTCGTGAATTATGCGCAATGACGCGACGCTTTACTCAGTCACCAGTACACAGGCCGGACTCTTAAATATCAGAACAGTACAGTACGACTTCAAACGCGGTCTATAGCTTCGCGTTATCCGGAGAAGCGACGTAGGAGTGTGGCCGTAGTCCAGTGGTTTGCCTGAAGGGTTCCTCAAACGAGTGGAGATCGCCGCGCGTCGAAGGCACAGACGAAACATCAGCAGCAGAAATGTGGATTGTGTGGCGTAAGTTTCCCAAAGCCGAATCAACAAGAACAACGTCGCTCGCGAGCCGTCGAACGACGTTGCGTCGCGCATGGAAGATATTGGATGTAACGTGCACTGATGAACACCGCTGACAATAACAAGGACGAACGTCTGTCGTCTCCGTATTGACCGAACAAGGGCGCCCTCTTGTGTTCGTATTTGGCAAGGATACGTCCCGCGCCGAGCTTTGTTCCGCTTCCGTCGGCTAACCCGAATGGCAAATCTTCTCACCGACGAACGGCGCGCCGTAACTCCGATCGCGTGACGTCCGACTCAAAACGTACACAAACACACCAAACAACAATAAATAATCCGATCATTTCACGGCGGATGAATCGCTTCCGGTCGGACGATCGCCAACGCGACATCGGCTAGCTAAGCAATGGCACACACGGAACGCCCCGAAGTATGTCGGACCAAGGGTGGCAGCAACCGCGGACGCAATTTCAGTTGACGCATATTCAGCCGGTGCAGTTTCGACTGACACACATTCATCTGACACAGTTTCAGCGGACTGAGTTTCATCGGACACAGTTTCAACAGACACAGTTTCAGCACGGCCGGCGCCACTTCCGCGTTGCCGAACCCATATTGAGAACTAGACGACGTCCCAAGTCAACCCGATCTGGGGATCTCCGGATCCCAACCATCGCCGCCCGCCCGCCCGGCCGCACGCCGGTCGGGATTAATCGGCGTCCGGCGGTATGAACTCTTCCAAGTTTTCCTTGACACTGATCTTGATGTACGTGATCCAGTACATGGTGTTGAAGGCGAGAAAGACAACTGGAAACAACACTCTGGAGTACATGTCTATCATACTTGGATGTTGTAGACAGTTATTGTCGTTGTCTGACTTCTCTTTGACGTTCTCCGGAGTACGGCTGTTCCGGCAGGTTGGCGGATAGGCGGCGTTAACGCTGCCTGGCGGCAGGTTCGAGCGCAGGTCGCACTCCGTGTGCAGTTTGCGCATCGACGTGACGCGAATCTCCTGAAGAGAGACAGATGGAGAGAAGGTGGACAGGAGGTTGATGAGCATGACCTATTGAGGACTGATGGGTTGATGAGTGAGTGACTCGTGACAAGAACAAACTAACTAACTAACTAACTATTTGCGTCAGTAATACCAGAAATACCACCTGGAACATGTGAGTACTGAGAACAGAATGAAAGTTTCAACTTAATATTCAGTTTCGACAACCGAGGGAAGCTCATAATATAAAATATAAACATCGCCGGCTTGTGTGAGTGAGTGAGTGAGTGAGTGAGTGAGTGAGTGAGTTGGAGGATGGGTGAGGGAGTGAGTGATTGAGTGGGTTGGTGGGTTAGTGGGTGGGTGATACCTGACAAACATGGTCGAAGAACGAACAACTTCCCAAGCAAACCTTCTACAAATACAGCTACGACTCGGATTCGAACCTGAACTTTGCTTAAGTCGCTTCTTCATCCACCCCCTTCCCCGCCCTTTCATCTTTGGCCGACGTACAACCCCCGAACTCACCGTGGTCAGTACGGGATCGATCATTTCACACCTGTCGACGCGGTCCAGAGAGCTCTTCCTGTACATTATCGGAGACTGGTTCTGTGGAGCGACCTTATCCAGAAGCCCGTCACTGGCTCGCCTTTTCGAGTCGGCGGCCATTTTCCTCTTCTGTCTGTTACTCAAGTAGCTGACGGCCGCGTACTCCAACAGCGAAGCGAACACCATCACGAAACAGGTAACCAGGTAGACGTCGATACTCTTCAGGTAACTGATCTTGGGCAGTGAGGCGTTCGTACTAGAGATGAGGGTCGTCATCGTGAGCACTGTCGTGATCCCGAGGGCTACCCGAGCGGGTACAGCGTCACGACTCAGCCAGAACGAGACCCATGACAACACCACGATCAGGCAGGACGGTACGTAGATCTGGATAACGTAATAGCCGAGACTGCGCACGAAGACGAAGCGGCACGACAGGCGGGAGTAGTCACCTGGAACATGGAAGATCGGGAAGATGTGGATGAGGTGGAGATGAGATGGGACGAGCTATGGAGGTTAAATTATCACAATCGCCATCGTGTGCATTTTATTTGATCTTGAGTCTCAATTTTAGCCCTAATCTCAAAAACGGCACTAGGATAATTAAAACAAAACTGAAGATTACATCAGTGAACTGAAAGAGCGAGAGAGAGAAAGACAGAGAGAAAGAGAGAACGTACCAGAAGCTAACTGCTGTAGTTTATATTCAGTCTTAGTTCCGGCTACTTTAAACTGAGGTAACTGAACACCTTTCTCTAAAGTGACTGGTCTCTTCTTTGGGTCAGCCTTCCATGTGTAGGAAATATCTTTTGTTGAATAGCCATCTGAAATAATAACATAAATTATATATATATATATATAAGGGATATGTGTGTGCGTGTGTGTGTGTGCGCGCGCGCGTGTGTGTGTAACTGTTATGTTGTCATATCTGATCATTTTAAAGGTACTATAGATTTACATTTCGTAGAATCAAATTCCATTATTTAACGTGTCTCCGGAATGTTATATCCGTCAATAACAAATCTCTAGCCTGATGATCTTCTTTGTCTTAAAACTATCAAGCCTCCCCCTTGGACACATGTCCTATGTATGATCAGTGCTGATGAAGCTAAATAAAACACTGATTGACTCACTAATTATCCACTCACTCATTCGGTGGTTCACTCACTCAGTGGCTCACCCACTCACTAACTCCGCCACTCACTCATTGTTTTACTACAGGAATAGCATTTCTAGGTTCCCCATTAGCTGAGATGTAACACATCATGAACCCCGAGTATAATAATAATAATAATAATAATAATAATAATAATAATAATACAACTGTGGAACACTTTTATAACCGTCAAAACAAGAAACGGACTAAAATGAATTTAAACAAAATTATGGTTATCATATGTCATTGATGAGACGTCTAGAGTGAACACAAACAATCTGAGAAACCATTATGTATAATGGGATGAGTAAGATGTACGGGTTAAAGTTGAGTATACTAAAAATGAGTCGACGTGTTTATTAACAATATTGTTGGTTTACATTCACTTTGATAGACGTCATATCCTGAATGAGCCAACCAACGTCCTGAGATAATCACGTTAAATGGGAGATGAAACACCCTACTGATTTACAAAGCCGTATCTTATAGGGTCTCTCACTAACCACGCTACTAGCTGCTTCCCCCCCCGGGAGACACCCTCGGGCATATTGATAGACGTATATGCATGCATCTGTACGTAGATCTAGATTAACCAGTCAATTCTAGGTAATTGACCAATCAAACCGAGACATGTATTCGTCCAATAACGCCAAAGATTGGCGGCATCTTAACATAAACGGGATATATTTGGTACAGTTTGGGATGTTTACATTTTGGAGTCATGTGATAGATTTATTTTAATTGTACGTCTTACCGATACTAGGCAAGGTATTGTTTGTAATAATATATGAAAACTATTAATCTGTCTGGCTGTTTGTGTGTTTGTTTGTATGTCTGTTCCTTTTCTTTAACTACCACCACCTCTCTCTCTCTCTCTCTCTCTCTCTCTCTATATATATATATATATATATATATATATATATATATATATATATATATATATATATATATATATATTATATTATATAATATAATATATATGTTATAATACATTAATTTAATCTTAAGCATGTTTGACATAACACAAACATCACTATATATATATATATATATATATGTGTGTGTTTATATATATATATATATATATATATATATATATATATATATATATATATATATATATTATAAATAGGCTTTAAATAAGTGAGTTTTAAGGAGCTTAATGCCGTTCTCAGAAGAGAGCAGGACTCAGATCGGAGTAATCTCACTGGTAGATACTTCTGGATCAGATTGCTTAGATAGAATGATGTTGTTCTACTCTGTACTTTAGATGTGTAAAACAGGACTTTTGTACAACGATTTTAAATGTACAGGAAACCAGAGCAGCTGTAACCAAGCTGGTGTTATATATTCCCTTTTGCAAGGGCGGGTAACAAGATGTGCAGCACAATTCTGTTCTCGCTGTAGGCCATTTGTCAGAGAGAGGGGGGTGATTTACATTGCCATATTCCAGTCGAGAAATTACAAGTCTCATCATCTACGAATAAGCTTATGGGATAATAACGAGAATTACATACATAATTCACCTTCTCTAATATATAACTATATATATATATATATATATATATATATATATATATATATATTGTATATATAAAAACTCAATTTATTTATTTATCAATCTGGCTATCTATCTTTACATCTCTCCCTCCTTTGTTCTGAATCATTACACGATGTTCTTCCATCTTCCATGTAAATAAATTTAAATCAGGGTCATCGAAGTGCAACAAAGGTTATTCTAGACGTCACCTCTATAATAATATATTCTCATCATTAAAGGGAGTTTGTTGGCGTGATTCATCAGAGTATAAGACAGAGGGTGTGTAGTTATCACAGTAGACTACAACGTAAATAATGAGGATGGTTGTTATTAAACAAATGGATGTTTTCTGATTAAGATACATCGATGGTAAATGTATCAGTTGTCATATGTCACGAGAAACTATCATTAGACGTAATTAAAATTTGGCTTAAAATGTGTGTGTGTTTGTATGTTTATCACTCTGTGTGTTTTGTGTGTATGCGTGTTTCTCACTCTATGTGTGTGTGTGTTTGTGTGAGTGTTTCTCACTCTGTGTATGTGATTGTGTGTTTCTGTGTTTCTGTCTGTGTGTTACACACACACACACACACACACACACACACACACACACACACACACACACACACACACACACACACACACACACTCCTCTCTCTCTCTCTCTCTCTCTCTGTATGTGTGTGTCTGAGTGTGTGTGTTTGTGTCTGTGTGTGCTACATGGTTTTGCATCGGGTTATTGCCTCATTTGCAACATCAAGACATTCACTGGTGTGTACTCTCTAAAAACGTTTAATACCAAACACCGAAAATATTGCCGAATGGAAAATAATCCGATTTGTTGAATATTTTAAACATTTCAGAATAATTACTCATCTTCATTCATTAACCCTGGACACACAAAACAAGAAACACGAGGAACGTTTATGCAAATATAAAACAAAGTTACTACGTAGATTATTTTCAGGCTCATAAGAAGTTAAGTATCAATAGTCCCCATGGTAACTGAAAATATATTACATTAATGGTCTAAAGCGTTTATCATCAACTTTATATGAACGTGTTCTGATGACGCCGTGGGGTTAGAGCCCAGCGCTGTAAATCTTATGGTTGTGGTTTCGAACCCGTCCATATTACCATGTTTGTGCTATGTGTTTCCCGTAGCGGACGCCCCGTGATCACGTGACCCAGGTGAGACTAAAGAACTCATTCTAAGATGAAATAGTTCATCTGAAACGATTGTTTCACTAATTGTTTCGCCATTTGGTCAATTGTTTAGATAATGTAGTTAAGGATATAAAAGTGATATGTTAAGTTGTTTATATAATAATCTCTATTATCTGATTAACCAGAAGGTAGATTCTCTTTAGATAAGTTTGTCACAGATGATGATTGAAGATTTTATATTTGAATAATAGTTTTATGCTCTAACAACCTAAATGCTTTGGTTATTGTCTTATTATTGTTTGTGTAACAATAATTATACATGCATATGAAATTTTAATTACACACACACACACACACACACACACACACACACTATATATATATATATATATATATATATATATATATATATATATATCGCCAGTGTTATTTAAAGATAATTATCTGATCACAAATAAGCTACGATATTGCTGGTGGGTGAGTTGGCTGGAGGGGGAGGCGTAATGGGAGCTTTATCGTCCAATCGGATTCGAGTAAAATATTAAAATAATGAGGTCGACATCTTGTCATTGTTTAGATAATGCCATCAGAGGGCGCTGCTGAGCTGACTATCATAATCAGCTGACTGATGGGTCAATCATGACAATATTGATTATCACCTTCAGTCAGAGGATGTGTTTTATATTCCTTCAGGATCTGGCCGAGGACAAACAGGACGTAAAGTCGCGTCGTATAAAGCGACGCCGACAATGATTTGGTCGACGTCACTCGATCCTAGCGTGACGTCATGCCTTGTTACAGCCGACTCGCTCCGAATACTGACGCCGTTCTCTCAGTGAACGGCGTC
>JAODUP010000002.1:1237500-1242500 GCA_025642065.1 Paralvinella palmiformis
GTTTTCGGGATGTTGTTGGATGTATTTCTTAGATATTGGCAAATAAATAAATGATTAAGTAATAATCAGAAATTTCATATATTTCTATGTTTGTTAGTGTGTGTATGACCTGTTTGTCGAGGTATATGGTTCTAAATTTGCATGCCATGCATAACCACTTATACAACCATCCATCTCTCTCTCTCTCTCTCTCTCTCTCTCTCTCTTTATCTATCTATATATATATATATATATATATATATATACGTGCGTGCCGTCGGGTGGGCATGTGTGCGTCCATATGTCAGTCTGTCTGTCTACCAGTCTGTTTGTGCACATCTGTCACTATGTGTACCTATGAGATAGTTTGTGTGATATTTTGCACATCGGCGTATGTGTGTGTTGTGCAATTAAGAGACTGTGTTTGTTCCAGTATGAGTTATGTGTGGAGGGGAGGGGGGAGGGGTATAGATCGCTACCTGTAGATATGTCTACCTGTGTCATTATATATGTCTAACATATGTTCGTGTCTATGTCTGTCTGTCTCTATATTGCTATATCTGGCACTACATCTGCTCTTTCTCTGTCTAAATATGCCTGTATTTGAGACTATGTCTGCCTGTGTATGTGTCTTTGTCTGTATCTAGGTCGGGCTACCTGTGTTTATGACTGTTTGTGTCCGCGTCTGTCACCATGTCTGGTCACGTCTCCAACTACCTCAAGCTGTAACTGTCACAATGTCTGCCTGAGTCTGCGACCATGTCTGCCTGTGTCACCCACTATGTCTGCTTGTGTCTTTGACCATGTCTTCCCTTGTCTTCTATCACGTCCACCTGTGTCTTTGACCATTTCCGTCTCTATCTCCTACCATGTCCGCCTGTGTCTTTGACCATTTCCGTCTCTATCTCCTACCATGTCTGCCTGTGTCTTTGACCATTTCCGTCTCTATCTCCTACCATGTCTGGCTGTGTCTTTGACCATTTCCGTCTCTATCTCCTACCATGTCTGCCTGTGTCTTTGACCATTTCCGTCTCTATCTCCTACCATGTCTGCCTGTGTCTTTGACCATTTCCGTCTCTATCTCCTACCATGTCTGCCTGTGTCTTTGACCATTTCCGTCTCTATCTCCTACCATGTCTGCCTGTGTCTTTGACCATTTCCGTCTCTATCTCCTACCATGTCTGCCTGTGTCTTTGACCATTTCCGTCTCTATCTCCTACCATGTCTGCCTGTGTCTAACTTCTCAACCCGACTAAGTCCCTCACTGTCCCATTACCCGGCTTGTGTTCGGTAACAGTGATTGATTTACCATCAGACATACCATCTCGTAACCATGTCAACAAGCCGCTATCACCCCCCCCCCCCCAGAAGCTATTAGTTACATTCAGACACAAACTAACAAACATATACCAGACTGTCTCTCTCTAATCTCTCGACAAACATATCTCCCCATTATCGGAGATGGGGGGGGGGTCGGGTTGAGAATTGGAGGCTACGCCGCTACACTACCGACTATTACATAACCGATTTGTATTCGACGCCGAGGCATCCAGCGGGCGTGATGCAACGCCGGCCGGAAGCTCATATCACGTGACCGAAGCCACGCAACACGGCGGCCGATAGCGGCCGCAGCCCGTACTCACCATATCCACTTCGGAGATGGAACTCACGGACGCAATATGCATGGTAATGGCGACCTCTACCGGTGGACCTGTGGCAAAAGTAACTTGCTGACGTCAGCCGAATATTGATGGCGATTTGTTTGCTTAGCAACGATAACGAAGCGGAGAATCCTAATGTCAAACCGTCGCCGCGCCATTAATTAACGGTTAATTACACGTGCAGCATAAATAGATAGGTACGAGAACTGGTGGGCGACTGGCTGGCTTCGTTAACATTTACTGTACGTAAACATAAGAGGAAAACCGGGTGGAAAAAATCAAAATAAAACCAAAACGACGCCGCATTTTAACAGAGCTTCGAATTATCCGACGGTTACAGTTTATGCCGTTGTTATTGCACCGAAGGTCGAAACAAACGAGAATGAAATAACGGCGGCGCCGTCGCATTTGAACAGAACTTCGATTTATCCGATGGGTTGAGTTTAGGTTGATATTCTAGCACCAAAGGTCGGTTGTCTAGGCGAATGGCTAACTGACCGTCAAAGTTTGGCCGTAGCCTCTTGTCGTAGCCTTTCTGTAGGCTATCCAGGAGCCGTGAGATGTTGGCACTCTCGCCTTTGTATTCCTCTTTTGGCTGCTCGATGGCGTAGACATACTTCGGTCTCGACGACATGACGAGCATGTAAAGAGATTAAAAGAATAGTTTGTTGAAGTATAGAGTTACCAAGAGTATCACAGGGAGTAAATGTTACACAGCGGGTGTGTGTGTTTGTGTGTGTGTATGTGTGCGTGTGTATGTATGTGTGTGTATGTGTGCGTATGTGTGCGCGCGACATGTCTCATGATTGACTGATACCAAGACTAATGAAACCAGTCACCCACTCACTGATACAGAATATGACTTTTGTATCAATAAACACATTTTCAGATTATTGCGGTTAATATTACACTCTTCGTTAATAGTATCTATCGATTCAGTGACCAATTTGGCGACATTACACGTGTCTCGGCATGAAAAGTCGCTTTGCTGATTTCGACCCCTGATGAATCCTGTTCCACTCTGCTAAAATACACACACACGCGCACACGCACACAAACATAAACACACATACACACACGCATATACAAACGCGCACACAAACACAATCAGACACATAGATGGCGGGATAACAAATTCGCAGATCAAACAAAACTTTTGGACTGACAATATTACAACAAATGTGATAGGAAATGCGACTTGCTCAGTATAAGTATGCTCACACACCAACAATTATAGTCCTTTGTTTACAGAGATCAATTGATCCCTTCATACAATAACCAACAAGGTTATAGCTCAGAACACTTCAGGAACATATTGACTTGATGACTGTAAAATAACTCACACTACTATTATTATTATTAGTAGTAGTAGTAGTAGTAGTAGTAGTAGTAGTAGTGGTATTAGCATTACCACCACCACCATCATCATCATCATCATCCTTCATATCGATCCCCCCCTCCCCCCAATCGGTCGATGAACACGAACGAGACAGCCAAATTAAATCCGGCCAGCCTCCGTTTAATTCTAAGATAATTCCGCAGTCATCTTCACTTCTACTGTCAATGTTGATTCTAGCATCAGCGAACATTAGCCGCGGCTCATCCTACAAGCCGCGGCTATATATAGTCAATCGTTCAATAACCAATATTCCCATTTCACCCGCTTGGTGTCGCCATTATCGCCAAATCACTGCCTCCAATAACGAAGTCTGTGGCGCTGCAATCGATAGGCGATTCCCGTTGCCATAGAGATTGTTTTAATACATATTCGGCTTCTATTAACGGTAAGTGAATTTTAAGCAGTACCTCACTCTTTCGTCCTACCCCCCCCACCCTCTCGTCCCTTCCCCTCGGATCGGCCCATCCCATGCCTGTCTCCGGTCGGAATCGCGTTAATACACGCGAGTACAGCGCGATTCAGTCTTTCATCGGTAGGTGGCGTGCCGGGTGTTTTCTCTTCGCATCGGTCCACATCAGAAACAATTATCATGACGTATGCAAATTTGGCGATTTTTCAAAGGGTAACAACATCAAAGTATCTGTAAATTATATCAACACACACCCGCAAATTATATCCGAATCCGGCAAATGTTATGCGTTGTTAGACATTTCGAGCTGACGCCATTAATATTGCACCAACAAAAAAAATAACAACAACAATAACAACGACAACAACAACAACAATCGTTCAGTTTTAGAAAGTTATGAATTACGCCATTATATCATAATACGCTATAGATGATTGAGACATACATCTCCGTACTAGTCTAGCTTGAGACATGTGACCGACGACGTCTTACCGCGTAAATCACACAATAATCGTGAAGCCTTTTACTGATGGATTAAACATCCCACACACCATCCTGACTCTCTACCCCACTACCTGGATGTTTGCCGTGCGCACATGCACGCCCGCACGCACGCACACACACACACACACACACACACACACACACACACACACACACACACACACACACACACACACACACACACATATATATATATATATATATATATATACACGTACGCCCGCACACACGCGCACAAGCACACATTTCACCTGTGACCTGTGTCGAGACTAAACAACTCAGCTCACCTGAAATTCGCCTCGTCAATATCCAACTACCGATTACGAAGAACAGCGTTATATCGGAGCGACGTTATGTCGAAGCCGCTCTATATGGAGTCTTTACTTTACTTCCTAATGATTCACTATTCATTTATCGGACGACAATAACAAATAATGGAACGATACAGACTCCGAAGACGTCATTAAATATTTAATTGAAAGTAAACAAACTCTCGGGTAGAGTTTATTAGATGATGTGTTTGTATGGCGACCATAGCCCGCGGCACTAAGATGACGGGTTTGTATGAGGACCATAGTGACGTCACTACAGCGTGAAGACACTTTTACGCTTTAGGCATTCTTTCATTCGATTCAATATTTGGGCGCTTCTATAGCATAGCTGTAAGAGCGCTGCATTGGAAATTTCTATGTTAGAGTTAGAATCCTGGTCATGACTACGTTGGTCGGATGTATGCCTAGGGATTCACCTTTGGGCGATATGTATAATTTTCATATATATATATATATATATATATATATATATATATATATATATATATATATATATATATATATATATATATATATATATCTAATCATTATCATCATCATCATCATCATCATATTACGAGTTCGCATTGCTATAATAGTAAGATTCTCAGCCGTTTTCGAACCTCTATCTAACGACTACCTTTTGCTAACAACCAGTCAGTCGGGCTAGCCATCCAGATACAGTTGTCACCATCCAAGCTCCGTACACATGGAAAGGGATGATCGGGGAGGGGTGG